>JADKXX010008804.1:0-106899 GCA_017310255.1 Butorides virescens
GAAATTTTTAATTTGTGACATGAAAGTATTTGTTCTCCAAACACCAGTAAAGTAGATAATAGTATAATTTAAAATAGATTTTATGGATTCTGTTAAGAGAGTAATAGGAAAAATAGACCTCTGGAAGCATTCAATCATAGCAGTAATAAAGAGGGAAAGCAGCAAGCATCCCCAGAAGAGGTCGATGCTCTGTTTCCCCAGCATTTCCAACATTCCCTCCAGGCTGTGCCCAGCAGCTTCGGGAGCAGCGGTGCAAACAGGGAGGGCGTCAGCAAACGGAACGGGGCACAGGCAAGGTTTCAGGTGGGTAATTAACGGGTACAGGGTGCAAATGCCTGTGTAAGTTGGGTGAAGCGGTAAAGCCAGCGTATTGAAACAAGATGGGCAGCTGTATTCCTGAGAAACCGTCTCCTGATGATACGGGTAAATATTGAACACCACGGGTAGCAATAGCATTGCCTTTGCTGCTGAGGTATCCAAACCCAGAGGAGGAGGTCGGTATTTGGCAAGGCTGGGACAGCCAGATTGCTGGTCCCAGGGGGGGGTTGAGCTTTCTGCCACGCCTGCTGTGCCGGGGGCGCCGAGCCCCCCTCCCGCCCGGCGCACACGCAGTCGCCTCCAGAGCTTCTTCCCGCTGTTTGCACATTCCATACTATTCATACTCAAAGATCTTAAAAGTATTGCAGCCTAACGTGGAAACAAAACTGATTTTGCTGAACAAGTGCTCATCATTTCTGTATTTCCCCCACATTTGTTCTCTACTAAACAACAACAAGAAGATGGGGGTTTTGACAGCTGAGCCCCTGACCGTTGTCACCTTTTTGCAATAAAGCAAGCAGTCGAGGGGATAGTGCAATATGGTACATAACGAATACAAAATATTACTATTCTGCAATATGGGCAGGGGGTTCAAACTTCAGGACTTCCCTATTTTTTAATATAGCTGCCTTTTTTTGCTGAGGAGGGAAAAAATTCAGGCATGATTATTTGGCAAAATGACTGTGTGTGCAGTTCTTCATTGAGATTTATGCACAGCATTTCATAGGATCATAGCATCCCAGGTTGGAAGGGACCTCAAGGATCATCTGGCCCAACCTTTCTGGGCCAGAGCCCAGCTTAGAGACGGCCCAGCACCCTGCCCAGCTGAGACTTGGAAGTGCCCAATGTGGCGGAGCCAACCCCTCCCCTGGGGAGATCATTCCCATGGGTGACTGTTCTCATGGGGAAAAATTTCCCCTCATGTTCAATGGGAATCTCCCCAAGAGCAACTTGTGTCCATGCCCCCGTGTCCTCTCCATGGGGCTCCTTGTGCAAAGGAAGTCCCCATCTTCCCCGTAGCCCCCCCTTAGGTACTGGTACGTGGTGATGAGATCCCCCCTGAGCCTCCTGTGCTCCAGGCTGAACAAACCCAGCTCTCCCAGCCCATCCCCATACGGCTGAGAGAGGCTTCCCAGCCCTTGGAGCATCCTGGTGGCCCTGCTCTGGACCCCTCCAGCCTGCCCACAGCTTTTTTGTACAGCCAGAACCAGGACTGTATGCACTTCTACTTAAATTTGTATTAAATACACCTTCATTTAAAAAATGAGATGCTCTGCTGTGAAAGCAGGACAATCAACAGGCTGGCTGCAGAGGTACCTGCAAGGACAGAGGCAGCGGCTGCCCTCGGCCATGGCACGGCCACCAGCGGCGAGGGACGAGGGTCAGGTCCTGCGGGGAGGGGGCGATGCAGCCCCGCAGGCATCACCTCCTCCGGGAGCACTCACCTGGGTGTGCAGTCCAAAGCCGTACCACGGGCACGCTCTTCAGCCTTGGTCCACAGCATCGCTTTCCAACATTACCAGCTGCCAATGGACCATTTTCTGCACTGGGAATGTGATTCGGGACATTCTGGGGATTTGTTTGATTTTTGTTGAGTTTTTTAAGGGGTAGACTTCAATGACTGCGTATTTCTTTGCCCACCTAGGCAGCTCTTCACGGGAGGGGATGCACGCGTGGCTACTCTTAGCAGCTTTTAAAAATAGCAAACCAGCACAACACCCAGCGCAGGACGCTCTAGCTGTCCTACTAGGAAACAAGTACAAACCCCACAACTCTTTAAAAAAAAAAAAAAAAAGAATTAAAATCCACAAAGTAGATGGCCAAAAAGCGTTCCTCGCAGCTGTGATTTGGGATCAGAAGAGTGCTTCCAGGCACTCCTTGCTCTGCTGGCACCCAGGGCCGGGCTGGCAACCCGGGACATTTACACCCATGGACGGCTCCCCCCCCGACCTCAGCTTGGGTTTGCGTGCAACGAAGCAGAAAGGGCTTGAACAACTTGGCTTCATGGCCAGATGGGTAATGCTCCTACCTGTTGTGCCCCTTTTTTTGGGAACTGAAAGGCACATTGCAGATCACAGCGTAATGGAAGCCTATGTTTAAAAACGCGTTTTATCCCCTTTACATCTGGCACGTTTGCTCCCTCTGATCTGAGCTGGTACCATCCGGGGCGGCTAACCAGTTCTCTGCTGGGTTTTTCTTTAGCAGCTGCTATTCTTTCATCTTCTGAGTTGTCGTTTTACTATGCCGATATTTTTACATCGGTGTGAGGTAATTAACATTTTAAAATATTTCTGCTTTGAAACACCTAACAAGATTGATTTTTGAAAGGCTCATTTCTACGATTAAACAGTCGAGAAGATAGCAATCATATTTCACCCTGATAATGCCTTGTTCATATTTATTACAAACCTCGGTATTAACCAGGTGATAGATGAGTACACTCATTTTTTTCCTGTGGAATATATAAAGGAAATGTTTTGGTAATTACCTATTATAAGAGAAGACCCCCCTGAGTTGCTATTTAAATGATCTGAGGGACTTGGCATCATTCCCTCTTTAATTAAACTCTTGACACATGCCATATTTCACTTCTCCCTTACCCTTGAACCTTTCCAAGGCTTGCTGGTCGGGAATCCGGGACTCCGACAGGTCACAGCTCCCAGTCTGTAGACGAGGGACATCCCACGTGGAGCATCACCCTGCCAGGAGGTGCTGGGTACGTCACAGCCTCAGGATACTTCACTGCTTTTGCTTCCTAGAGATGGGAATAAGAGAGTCCTGCTTCCCCAGGGAGGCTGCGCAAGGGGGTGCCTTCAGCCCTCAGCACCGCGACCCCACGTGCTGCCTCCCTAACTTCGGAGGCCGAGGGGTGCACTGCTTTTGCAAAGAGAATCAACCCCCGGCGTACCAGGTCCTTGGGTTTTCCTTCACCCCATTTTCTCCAAACCTCCTTTCAAGAGGAAGGAAGACGGTTCCTACGCACCTTTTACATTTTTTCTACTCCACCTCTTAAAAAGTTTCTTTATGTTTCAAGAAATTGAGGAAAGAAAGGAATTAAAAATCAAAGAGAAATTGTTTCAGGTATTTTTTCTCACTCCCAGGTAGGATCCAGTGGTCAATCCCACCAAAATCTCTTGATGATGTCTGCCAGAGACAGCCATAACAGTTACCAGGAGCTACTAAATCCCACATCCCACATAATGCAACGCTGCCATGATAATCAATCACAGAATCACAGAATATTTTGGGTTGGACCTTTAAGGGTTGTTGAGCCCAAGCGCCCCCTGCAATGAGCAGGGACATCTTCAACTAGATCAGCTTGCTTCATCATCCTCTGCTATTTAGATAGCCCTCTACATGGGTATGTTAAGAGTTATGTGCATATATATAATATATATAATAATGTATATGCATATAGAGGGACTATTTGTATTTTTTCTTCGCATTTTCTATGCACGATGCTAGTTACGGGGTTAGTGGTTGGTAGAAAACAGAATGGCTACCAAGCTAAGTATTTGAAGAAAGAAAAAAAAAATCTCAAACCCCTATTATTTTTACAATCAGAACATGTTTTACAAAAAACGTTTTAGGAGCAATAAAATCAGATATTTAGTGAAAATCTCTGTAGATTTAATTCAGATTTAATTTGTAGGACAAAAGATACTCCAAACCCAGAAAATACCCATTCAAAACTCAAGCCTTTTCAGTGCCTTATGTTTCATTTCACTGGGAAGAGCAGATATTTAGTGTTTAGACGGGCCCTGACCGCTTCAGTAGGTCAGGTGTTGTACCTTCTTTTGGGGCAGCTCCACTTTTCATGATTTGGCTGGGAGGTTTGCTGGCTCCAGCAGGCAATGCGGTAATTCCTCCGGAGCACAAAGCAGTAGGGAGAAACATCTAAACCCTAGGAAATCATTACTGCTCCCTGCACCTTGCTGCATGACTGAATAAAAATTGATTGCCCGATGGTAAGGAACCCCACGGTATCTGAAACAGGCGTGCGTGCCCGTCCCCTCCCGGGGGCAATGCTTTTCTGCTGAGGTGCCCCACTGCGGAGCGGGCTCCGCATTCCCAACAGCCTGGTCAGGGATCGGTGGCGAGGTTAATCCAGACAAAGCTGCCATCGGATAGTCTGCTTCATGGTTCATTCCTGCTGAGAACTTGCAAGTTTACAGGAGAAAAAGAAACTGGATAATTTGTTTCATGAGCAAATGTGTCCCATTCTATAACTGCATTTGGTGGGATGGTGTGTACAACATGGCAGGTTACGTAAAACATGGTAGGTGCCATCATCTGGGATTTGCATCCTTCTAACTTTGATGGCAACACCTGCTTTTTTTAACATGTTATATATTTTCCTTTAAGCTAACACCCATAAAATAGCATCCTGCTCTCAGATCCCAAATCCTTTAATGACACTATCAGAATTCACACAACTGAACTTACCCTTCAGGCACCAGCACGTGTGAAGGGGCTGCGCATCATCTGTGAGTGGGTCAGATGAGTGTCTCGACTTGTGCAAAGCATTTGGCACTGTCCTGCATGACGCCCTTGTCTCTCAATTGGAGAGAAATGGAATTGATGGATGGGCCACTTGGTGGATAAGGAATTGGCTGGGTGGTGGCACTCAAAGAATTGCAGTCAACGGCTCAATGTCCAAGTGGAGACCGGTGATGCGTGGTGTTCCTCAGTGGTTGGTGTTTGGACGGGCACTGTGTAGCATCTTTGTTGGTGACAGGGGCAGTGGGATTGGATGCACCCTCAGCAAGTTTGCCAATGACACCAAACCATCTGGTGTGGTCGACACGCTGGAGGGAAGGGATGCCATCCAGAGGGACCCTGACAGGCATGGCAAGTGGGCCCATGAGAACCTCATGAAGTTCAACAAGGCCAAGTGCAAGGTCCTGCAGATGGGCCGGGGCAATCCCAAGCACAAATACAGCCTGGGCAGAGGATGGATTGAGAGTAGCCCTGAGGAGAAGGACTTGGGGGTGTTGATTGATGAGAAGCTCAACATGAACCATGCCTGTACCCCAGAAAGCCAACTGTATCCACTGTGTTCAGCTCTGGGACCCCCAGCACAAAAAGGACATGGACCTGTTGGAGGATGTCCAGAGGAGGGCCATGAAAATTTTCGGAGGGCTGGAGCACCTCTTTTTGGAAGATGGGCTGAGAGTTGGGGTTGTTCAGCCTGGAGAAGAGAAGGGTCCAGGGAGACCTTATAGCAGCCTTCCAATGCCTGAAGGGGCCTACGAGAAAGCTGGAGAGGGAATTTTTACAGGACATGTAGTGATGGGACAAGGGGCAATGGCTTTAAACTGAGAGAGGGTAGATTGAGATGAGATATAAGGAAGAAATTCCTTGCTATGAGGGTGGCGAGGCACTGGCACAGGTTGCCCAGAGAAGTTGTGGATGCCCCATCCCTGGAAGCGGTCAAGGCCAGGTTAGATGGGATCTTGAACAACCTGGTGTGGTGGAAGGTGTCCCTGCCCATGGCAGGGGGTTGGAACTAGGTCTTCTTTAAGGTGCCTTCCAACCCAAACCATTCTATGATTCTATGTTTCCAGTTCTCATCTAGCAGTTTTTAGGTGCTGCGTCTATTAAATCCACTGTTAAAATAAGCAGTGGAAAATCCAGCCGTATACATGTAAAAGCAACCCTCCCAAAGCCTATATACAATGGATATACACACCTTCAAGATTAGAGCGTCTTCTTTAGCCTAACTGTAGCCGCGACAGTAAAAAATCTAATCAAAAGATATGGCCTTGATTAATTTTGATTAGCAGCAGAGTCATATAAAGCACAGCAAATCCATTTATCTTCAATTGGGGGATGCAAGTTTTCAACAACGTACCCTGCAAATCAGTGGCATACATTGAGTAAGCAGGATCATCTCTTACGAACACATCAGCATTTTCATGACGTGTCATTAATGTCAAAGCCAGAGAGCCAACGCCACAGCTACGCTGCCAGCCGGCCACACTGATAAACCCAGCATCGTCAGTAGTTCCAAAAGCAATTAAAAGTCTGATTTTTTTCTAGAAAAAAAGGTAGAGGCTGTTTTTCTTTAGCCAAGCCACCCCAGCCCTGCGATGCTGCCAAGGCAGACAGACCAGCTTCTAGGCACTGACAGCAAGACACACAGGGCTGGGCTGTGCCTTCAAAACACAGAAACATGACCAAAAAGTATTCCAAATTATTTTAACAAGGCGCTTAATAGAATTTCTCTAGGGGAAAGCAACAATCAATCAAATCCCAATCAAAGAGAGATTGCTCTGCTGCATAACAGATTTTTTTTTTTTTTTTTTACATTGAGTATCTTAGTACTAAATATGTTGTACTAAATATATTGTACTAAATATATCGTACTAAATATATCGTTGGACTAAAGTGCTTTTTCAGCAGATCAAGCAGCAGAGGATGGGTAGAGCATGAAGACGATGACAGGGCCGGCTTGGCTCCCGCAGCCGCAGCGAGGTGTGCCTACAAGATGCCACCAAGCCACCTTCCAGCGGCTGTACCGGGGGGGGTGAGCCCGTCGGTACTCACCCGAAGGCATGGCCCATCCACCAGCCTTTCTCCCCCCTGCTCCCACCCCGCACACGCTGATCAGCAAACACCTCCACCACCGGGCGCGGGGCTGCTGGCACAGCAGCGCTGCCTGGGTCGGGCGCACCCAGGGTTCCTCTCTCCCCCCCCATCACTTCATTACCGTTGTTTTCAATGAGAAACCCTTCAGCTTTAGCTACCGTCATTTTTCGGGAGCGTGGCGTTGCTCACGGGCTACCAGCCCTCAGCCCCCCCAGCGTCGTGGCCGTCCTCGCTCCGCACGTGGCTATCGCGGTCGATCATCCAGCGAATAACGCAGCCAGCAACAATTTATACGATTGAGCAAACCAGCACCAGCTATCCGCCGTCGGTGTTTGTTAAATGCTCATTCAGCATGTCAACCCAAGCAGAACTTTTCTCCCCAGTCGCTTCGTGGCTGGGGCAGTCGGTTACACCACAAACAGCCGGCAAGTCCTCGCCTAACTCGCTTCGTGCTCAACGCTGCTCGGCGATAGCAAGCTGGTACAAAGCCTCGAGAGAAGTACAGAGTGGGTAAAGTTTGTTGTCCCCCCCCCCACGGCACAGCAGACACTGCTGCTTAGAATGTCAAGCTAAAAAAAACCCCACCTCCCTTTTTAAGATTTATTTTAATGGCTTTTTAACATTGGTTTATTCTATCAATGCTGGGTATTTTAATTCAAATATCATTGTTAAAAGCCGCCTCTCTCTCACATTGAGCTCAGGGGTCTCCTGACCTCTGGATCTCAGCATCGTACGTCCTCACTGCTCCCCCCTCTGCTCTGCCAAGTGTTGTACCTGCCCCAGGCTGCGCCCCGCATCGTGCCCGGCACAACACAGCCCATCAGTGTGACCCCGGGGGAAGGACACACGGATACCTCGGCACAGGGGAAATACACACCAAAAATCTTTTTATGCATCCTTACTCTTTAGTAGCTCGGTTCTATCCTGCTCTGAAAGCTTTTCCCTTCTCTAGCGAGCCTGCAGTCCTCGCTGTCAGCAATTGCAGGGCATGGGGAGCAGGTACGGCTGCTCCCGTGCGTGCGCTTGGGGTTTGGGCTGCATCGGGGTTTGGGCTGCGTCCTCCCCTCCCAGAGGGTCTGGGCTTCACGGGGCGCCCGTCCTGCCCCCGCATCAGCTGGCACAGGGGGGCACCGGAGCAATTCTCTCCTTACGCCCTGTATGTCTGTCTTTGGGGGGTTATTGCACATTTGTATATATTATAAACAGATATTTATTACCGCTCTATTTCAGCTTCCTTTGTTATAAACACGACATCCGAGCTCGTACCACTGTGAACGCATCCTGTAGTGCTTTCTCTCTCCGAATTCCAGGCTTGGAGGCCAATGCAATTAGTGGCCTCCTGGAATTAATAGGAGGCTACTTGAAGATTTCAAAGTCACTTTAATCACGACAGAGATGTTTTAAGGGTTTGCTTTGTTCCCAGCTCTCGGCTGTCCAGACAAACACCCCCTCAGGCGGGTATCGAGCCGCATCCATGTACTCGTTTTGCTCAGGTTGCTCTGGTTTGGATCTGCCCAGTGCTGGCCCCAGGTGAATACCAGGGTAGGACCAGCAACCTCCAAAGTGGAGGCCACAAACCACGCCAGGTCTGCCAAACAGTCAGGTAAGCATTCCAAGGTGGGCATGGTAACTATATCACAGGCATTGTAATTTTTTTAAAAATATAATATAAATAAATATATTTAAATATAAATATAATGAGGAGGCAGTTGCACCTCTGGTTGGTTTTCATGTGCACCCCTCTCCTGTAAAGAAATCTGTTTCATCGAGGTACAAATCAAAACCTGATGTTCACTCCCTTGCTTTTCCAGGCATTTTCAGCAATTTCTATTTCTTAGAGAGAACATTATTTGTGAGCTGTGGTTTTCTGCTGGAGCTCAGCCTCAGACGCGACCTTTCCGATGGGTCGTGCTGCTCTGCTATAAATTAAACGGAAGAAATCTGGTTTGCCATTTGTATCGGTGGCAGCCGAGATCCATCCTTCCCCACGGCTTCTGTGTTATGTAGGGGCTGGGGACCAAACCGGGCTGCAGAGCGGGACGCTGCCATTTCAGGGGGGGTTATTTTAGCCCAGTAGGGGCCACTTTTTAGTGCCGGTTCACTAAAACCCAAAGATGTGACAGAAGGCTGCTAGGCGTGGGCTAAATAAGTGCCAGTGAGGCGGTGGGTATGGGAACGAAGGCAAGGCCTTGCCAGGGGATGGCTTGGGTCCATCACACACAGAGGTGATACTCACAAGTGCAGATTTGGGAATTTTATACAGCCAAACCCTCACTAAACGTAATACCTGAATCTTTATCAGTTCCTCCCTGTGGAGTAATTCATATAATTTCTTGCACCATTCTAATAAACACATCATCTCTGCACTAGACCAATAGTGAAGTGGATTCTCTTCTGCAACAGGAGTGACATAATTACCTAAGCACGGAAAATTACGGTCACAAAGTTAGCTAAGCACCAGCGGGGTGGTGGCTGATGCTAAAAAAAGCTACACGGGGGGGGGGGGGGGGGGGAAAAAAAAAAAAGAAGAACAAGAAAAGAAGAAAACCCAAATAAATCTAAGAGATTTATGAAAAAAGGAAATCCAAACTAACATAAATGAGCCCGTATCATGAAGACACTCAGCGAGATGGATGTTCAGCGCTGGCCACCGCTGCAGGAAGGAGCCCGGAGGTGCGGGGCGAGGGGAGCTCATCCTTCCCCCGTCAGCGGGGCTCCCTGGGGACTCACCCAGCTACCAACAATTTATAATTACAGCCTCCTGCTTCTGACAAAGATTTAGTGTAATTAGTCTGCAGTCAATATCTATCGATGAGAAACAAGCAGCTGGAAAAGCTTAAAGGTTGGGTTTAAAATTAGTTTTACATTTGGCTCCCCATTTAGCTTGAATCTAAGTTTCCCTCTCCTCGCTTTTTCGAAAACAAGCGTTCCATCGCTTTTATTCCACCGGCTGATTTTCTCCACGAAGCTCCTGGTGCAGGTACCTGGCTCCTCTGACCTCCAGCCGCCCCGACTCCGGCATCGCCGCCCCGCAGCCCCATCACATTTGCTGCTGAAATGAGTCTCCCCACGAAGCAGGAATATTATTTTTGACAAAGCCGAGGCGTCTCCGAAGACGACGCTGCTTTGACTGTCGTTTCCCCTAATTACAGTTATTTGATCTTGAGGTGGCAGAGCGTTTAAGGCAGAAGGAGGAAAAGCAAAGCAGGAGATGTTCTGGGGCTGATTGCCCCCTGCCTGCGCCTGGGAAGCTGCTTCCACCCTCTTGCTCTTCCCTGTCCCAAGGTTTTTCTGTGAGAAAACCCCATGTTTCCCACATGGCTGCGAGCACGTGGAAGCTATCAATCAGTTATGAATTTCCTTCAAAATCATATCATAGAGAGGAGCCTGCAATTCTCCCTTAGGAAAACCAGGCTGCCGGGGTTGGTTTCATCTGAACGAGCCTTAGCAGGGCCAGGCGATAGGGAATAGATCTGCGCTTTAGAGACTGAACTCAGACCCATAAAGTCTCCAGCAAAGTTTTACAAACGAAGCATGAGACCTATATCCAGCCTGTTCCCATTTTGCCACACGGATTATTTTCAGGAAAGACCCCAGGATGCACGGGCCCCACTATTATCTCACCAAATCCCGAGTTTTTCCGTGTAATAAATACTCCAGTGAGTGTACAAACCTCCTGCTGTGATTAAATCCTCCGGGTGGCTGGAGAGGAGCAGGGTGCAGCAGGCATCTGGCAGAAACCCCCACCTCTGAAAGTCCTCTGCCACGATTACATGGGCTGAAGGGAAGGGGGGAAAAAAAATAAAACCGCTCTCTTGATGTGCTTGTTATTACTTATTTTCCCACCATGATGAAAGAGCATCTGACCGTAAGTCATAAACCCAGCTATTTATAGGCCTGTAATTAAACATCACTGAAAGTGCGAAGACACAAAAGCAGTGCCATCTGCCATGCATTTGTGGCACCATAAATATAGATGAAGTGCTGCCGCCCCTTTTGTCCTTCCCAGAAAACTCATTATTTAAACGGCCCTTCTGTAGCCAGGGAAGCGCAGCTCCTGGGGCCCGGGGCGTTCAGCCCACCCGGCTGCCCAGGCCTTTTACAAACCCAGCCCAAAGCCCCTTCGGGGCATTTCCCAAGGGCTTGGCCATCACGAGGCATCACGGCACTTGGCCAGGACTCCTTCGCCAGGGAGGCACCTTTGGCAAACGTGGGCACCACCGGGGAGTTTGCAGTGAGGGTCCGAAAGCTCCCACGTCCTTCCACCACTGACATCACTGCTCTAATTAGTAATTTAAAAAAAAAAAGTCTCTATATAGCACATTTGAAATGTCGTTTTCATCGCAGTTGGGTGAAATTCAACTATTCCTCACCACAGGAAAGCCGTGCTTGGCAAGCTAAGGCACTGCAGGGTAGGCTTTAGTCCCAGCCTTTGGGTTTTGGTGACGAGCGCTGCTGGGCAGGTCTGGGTTGAGCTGCTGGCTCTGCCTTCCCTCCCCATCCCCATCCCGAGGGATGGCCGTAAGCCCGTGTGCCCAACGGGACAGGACTCTGACAAGCCATGGTTCGCCGGCTTGTCCCAGCTTCCACATCCCAGAGCACTGCAAATGCTCAGTGTCTTTGGGAAGCCAGCTCCTGCCATTTTTCCACCATGAATTGCTCTGAATTGCAGCGGGATGGGGACGTACCCTCGGGTAAGCAAGCTTGGATGGAGCTGTACAATTAACGGGGCATCTGCTCTCCACTTTTTTTTTTTCTCACTATAGATCAACACTTTAATTAAAAGTATTTTTCAACAAGCTGAGCAATCTTAATGTAAGCTCTGAGACAAGACGAGCTGCCTAAGGGGAAGCCTGGCGTTTCTGGGGTGAGGGGGCTGATGTGCACAGCGGGTGGGCGAGGGGGACCGTGCCGTCCCCCAGCACCGTGCCCCGCAGGGAAGGGCGGCCGGGAACCGGAGCGGCCCCCCTGCCAGGCTGAGAGCATCCGCGGGGGCACGGCTTCAGGACAGGAGGGGCAAAGACCCTACTCGCTGTAAAATCGCTTTGCAAAAGTCACTTGGAAAGTCACGAAGGATTAGGGAAGTGCCGCCGTGGCTGAGGGTGACCGCTCTCACGGGACCACTCCCGCACCAGGACGTGGACACAGCTCCTGGGTGGGAGGAATGGCCTCCAGGACATAAAATCTCCGTCCTGAGCCCTGCTGTGAGGTTACACCCCAGCAGCACAGCTCCTGCCAGGACTCTGGGGCACGTCCTGGGCTTCACGTGGAATTCCCTGGCCCCTGCTGGGCTGGCGGTGGCCTCGGGGCCGCCTGCCACACATCTGCTGCCACCCCGGCTACGGACCATGCATGGAGCAGAAAACTGCTTGTACACAGATAACGACAACAAAAATAACCCGTAAAGCAGCATGTGATGCCCGGCAAGTAATTTTGAGAACTGCTCTTGAGCAGTGTAGATATGGCAACTGAGCTACCAGAAAACGCAGGAGATGCGGGAGGGCAACTCCAGCTTCTGCAGAGCCCAGTGCAATCCCCATCAAAAGTAATGAAATAAAAATCCATCTTTAACGTGGGATAATTCAAGTACTCCGGAGCCAAACCGTATCCCCAGATACAAGGCACATCAGGTGGAAAATCTGGAGTTCAGGATGGTGGGGTTTGCCCACCCTGCTTTCCCACTGACCCCTCAACGCGGTGCCCCGGGGATGGGGAGGCAGACTCAGCCGTCCGTGCTGAGTCTTATTTTTGCTGGCTGGTGATGAAGGACTCCAGACTGAGGAAAGCAACCACCTTCAAATTTAAAATGGAAATCTTTTAAAATCTAAAATTAAAAGCTCACCCTAAAAGAAAGGTATTACCTGGAGCGAGGTAAGGGTTTGAATGGGACTTCTACCACTTAGACCACTCCTGGTGAGAAGAGAGATCCTTGTCTTGGCCAAATCTAACCGGAGCCAAGGAAAAC
This sequence comes from Butorides virescens, assembly GCA_017310255.1. Lineage (NCBI taxonomy): Eukaryota > Metazoa > Chordata > Aves > Pelecaniformes > Ardeidae > Butorides > Butorides virescens. The sequence goes on from JADKXX010008804.1 coordinate 12,875, forward strand.
TGAAAGCAGAATTTGGTCCTTGGCAAACAAAAACTTTCTTTGCTTTTTATAAAATAGGACCCTGTAAAACGAATGACACGTTTGTACAGTATGTGAAAAGCCTCTGGACTAGAGCAAGGAACGTGCCATTTTTAGGGTCCTCTACCAGAACAAATGTAATTTTCAGCTATGACTGTTAATAATATTTATTGGGCCAAGGAGGTCTCGAGCAGGTTTCCGACCCATGGAGCTGGCACAGTAACTCCCAGCTCTGGGGCTCCGGCTGCCCAATTCCATGGTGCCGCAGCCCTGCCTGCACCGGCCCCTCTGGAAGGGTTGCAGGAGCCGGGGGGGTTCCCCCACGAAACGGGCCATTTTCTTACACCCCGTCCCCTTTACCCAGTAACCCGAAGGCCATGAGGGATCACCCGGCGCTGGCCAAGCGCTGACAGAAAGACGTCCTCCGTGCAAAGGACCTGGCCTTATCTCTGCGCCACTTTGTGCCGCCCAGCAAACACCAGCTGGGACGACAGCCAAAAAGCTACCGCCAGAGCCTGCAACTACAGGCGGTGCCAAGCCCTGTACCTACAAGGGGCCGCACGGATAACTTCAGCGCGGCATTTCTTAATCAGCTCTGATTTATTCTGGATCCTTAATATCCTTTCCTTTATATTTATCAACATGGCTATATAACAAAATGTGCACAAGCAGCCCTGGGCTGCCATGGAGCCCAAAGCTGGGCGGGAGGGCTTCAGACCAGGCTCTACTACTGACTGCAGCGCAACACGGGGCGACAATATTTGCTATTTACCGCACGTGTTCCCGAGCCATTTTTACACCCAGCTAGGTACATGGGTGCTTGTAGCCGTGCCAGCCCTGCGGGTGGCCAGAAGTCACCCCGCAAGGACGTGGTGCTGCACACCAGCCAGGAGAAAGCTCCGGAACGGTGTTCTCCCGACATGCTGCCTTAATCCTGATTTATGCACTTTACGTAGTTACCTTTTCCAAGCATTTTCTGAAACCTGTCCTAAAGACATTAAGTTCTGTAATTTTTCAGGCTGTTCAAATTGCCAACATTCAGAGCAAATCCGTAAATTATCATCCCGTGAGCCTGGCTGTGTTATTACAGGTTAATCCTGTGCTTGGTTGCTAACAAAGACGCTGGCAAGCAGCCCCGGGGCTCTGCGCTAACAGCAATATCGTGCCCTTAATCTCTCTCTCCACCAACAATGTGCAGATTTCCTGCTAATTATTTTAATAGTGGATGGAGATAACCAGGCAGGCAGCTCAGGTTCTAGTCCCAGGTGAGCTAAGATGCCCGTAGCATCCCCAACAGTCGTCCTGGTTTTGCCCCGCTCGTCGCTGCTGCGAAGGGACGACCTTGCTCTTTGCTTTTGCAAATATCTGTGATGAGCTCGTGCCTGGCTTTGGGACAAGCAGAGGGAATTTTGAGGTTTGGGGGGGTTTGAGGTTTGGGTTCTCTCTGTTCCCAGCCTCCGTGGCCCACCCGGGCACGCCTGCGGTCCCTCCCCAAGCGATGTCCCGCAGCAGCGCGGCCAGTGGCGCCCGGCACCGCGCGATGAGCCTCTCCGGGCAGCAACAAAACAGGCGTTTGGCAACATGGTGCAAGTATGGACACCGAAGATTTACACGGACGAGGGTGGAAGTCAACACGAACCCCGCGCTGAGCGAAGGCGCGGTGCGCGTGGGGGCTGCAAAACGCACGGGGGCTCGTCGCGAGGCGCTGCCAGCAAAGGCAGGGGCTGCGCCTGCTGGAGCTCGACTGCAGGCTGCTTGGGCACAGCAGGTAATTAAAAGGCGACAGAAAATGATGTTTGGGGGAAGCGAGGCCAGGTTTCTGCTCTGCACTGATTGCAATCAGCTTGCCTACGCTCAGGCTGACCCGTTCCCGGTTCGCAGGCGCCCGCGCCGCATTGGATTTGCCCCTGGCTGCGGGGTGAAGCATCCAGCTGGAGCAGGGAAGGTCAGGCCCGTGCCTGGCTGCTGCCCGGGGCTGGTCCTTGGCTCCCAGGAGGTGCCAGGGCCGCCGCAGGAGATGCCGTGAGCGCAGGGGCTGGGGCGCCGCTGCCCGCACCCAGAGCGGAACCGCGCAGAAGCATCCTCCGGCAAATTCCCCGTGTGAAACCAGCATAAACCAGCATAAACCCAACGCTGCTTTCAAATCGCTCTCTGGGCCAAAGCGTGCAGAGCAAAAATGAAAGCCCCAAAGCCCAGCATTTCCATCTCCAAGCAGCTCGCGTGCCGGGGTGCCTACGCTTATCTGGTTTCACAATCTGAGCCTTTTTAAAACCGTTTCCGTGCGTATCGAGAGCTCTCATTACCCTCTGGGGGAAGAAGAGTGTTTTGTAACCCCCCCACAGGTCTTCGCGGTCCGACAGAGCTCACGGACAGCCAGCCTTTGCTCTGTCTCTTCCAACACGTCCTTTTAACGCAGTGGCAAAGCTCTCAACGTCACCTTGGAACCATACAGGGAGCTCTTGGCTTTCCTAATACCAGCCACCGAATTGCATTTTCCCCCAGGCACCACGGGTGATGGATGTCAACAGCCACCCCGCTTCAACCAGACCCCACAGCCCGAGGGAAAGACCTTTCCCACCCGTGGTGGTGGGGGCACGCTCTTGTTCCCAGCCAGGAGAGGAGATTTTCAGGCGATGCTTCGGGGAGAAGGTGACCCCAACCCGGGAGCCCCTCTGGCAGCTTACATTTGCAGGGTTGTGGCTTAAATATTCCTAAGCAAAGCTCTTTGACCTGCACGCTGTCCTGCTCCGGGGAGCCCCAGACAAGGTCATCCCCATGATTTGCCACTTTATTGTCCAGATAAAGTTTAAAACTCCAAAAGAGCATAACCTTTAAATCCTACACACCGAAAGAGAAGGGTGGGGGGAAAGAAAACAAAACAAAAGAAAAAAAGACAGCCCAAAACGTCTTGAAAAATTAGCTCTACAAATCTATATGTAGGTTGGACAGTCCTCTAAAGACTAAGATATAAATTCAAATACATGGAAAATTTCTGCAAAAAAAAAAAAAAAAAAACAAAAACAAAACCTTCCCAAGCTCAGGGTTTATCGTTGTGATTAGAGCTCCCCTTAGTGGGTTGCAATGGAGGGAGCACCCTGGAATCGCTCTGCCCCATCAGCAGGCAAGGGACAGACAGACAGACCCCCCCCTTGGAAGGTGTCCTGACCCAGAATCACAGAATCGTTTGGGTTGGAAAAGCCCTTTAAGCTCACCAAGCCCAACCCTTCCCCTAAACCCCGTCCCTAAGCACCCCGGGGAGCAGCACAGCGGGTCGGGCAGGATGGACCTGAGGCTGTCTCAGCACCAGTGGGCAGCGAGGACAGAGCTGCCCCGACGTCCCCCCGAGGTCCTCGCCCTGGCTGAACACCTTTTCCTCCCAGCTACGAATGCCGATGGCCAAGGCTGGGACAGCACCTTCAGAAAGCCCATCCTGCTGGGGTGCAGCAGAGCCTTGGGGTTACCTCCAGCCCTGGGGAGCTCTGGAGACACCACGTGGGGTATTTTACAGCACCTACCCCATTCTCAGAAAGCCAACCACACTGTCTGGCTCCAGGAGGGAATTGCCAGTGCAGCCCATCCGAAGGGAACCCGTACACATTTCTACTGCGAAACACAAGATTCAGGAATAAATTGTCTTAAGGTCTATGTTGCATTGAAAGAAGTCTCTCTGGGTGGCCACAGGACTGCCAGGAGATGCTCACCAGGCTGAGGGCAGGGCTGGACCCACCGCTTTGCAGAAGAGAGCTCGCATCCACACAAAACATCGTTCAAGTAGGTGGCATAAGGAAAACACCTTTTGGGATCAAGTCGCTGGGTGTTACAAGTGCGATTGCCCAACTCTAGATGAATAATTCAAGGGTTTCTAATGAACCCTCAAACTGGGTAAGGAACTCACCCGGCCTCTGCTTGTGCTTCTCCTGCAATTAGTCACTGCACATTTGAGCAAACTAATGAGCTTCCTAGCAGTAATAACCCCCAAACCATGATTCTTTCTATAAAAAAACTACAGAAAAAAAAGTATGGGCAGCAGAACCAAGATGCTGAGCTACGTGCTGATCCGCTGGTTGACTCAGCGCTAGGTCTTCAGTGCGTGGGGTAGGATAGGAACAGCTAACGGGTGTTCATGGAGGTGTCCCACAACGCTGTATTATGGCTATAGAAATGAGTAGTGAATAAAAAAATAGTAATAACATTCTTTTTCAGAATCACTGAATCCCCCTCCTGGGGTTGCTGATAGCACAATAATGCCAATACAACAGGTTTGGCTGCATTTTTAGGAGAGAAAATCATAGAATGGTTTGGGTTGGCAAAGCCCTCTAAGCTCCCCCAGCCCAACCGCCCCCCTCCCCCTGCCATCCCACCCCCAAACCCTGGCCCTCAGCACCGCCTCTGCCCGGCTGTTAAATCCCCCCAGGGCTGGGGACTCGACCCCTTCCCTGGGCAGCCCCTTCCAGCCCCTGACAGCCCTTTGGGGAAGGAATTGTTCCCCAGGCCCAACCTCACCCTGCCCTGGCACAACTTGAGGCCGTTGCCCCTCGTCCCATCGCCCGTTCCTGGGGAGCAGAGCCCGACCCCCCCGGTTCCCCTTTCCTTTTGGAAGAAGCTGGCTCCCAAGAGATGGAGGTGATGGGGACCGTTGGCCATGCCGCGTTGGGTGGGCATGGTGGCCCCCGGCACTCCTGGCACCCCACCTGCTCCTCGTGCCGTGTCCCCTGGAGGCCCAACGCCGGGCTGTGCTGCCGTTTCTCTGCATTTAACACAAGCCCCTATTGATTCCAGCCCCTTTGTGCTTTCTAACAGGCAGCGTCCCGCGGGCCCTCCTGCCGGGGCTCGCTTTATCTTGCGGCTCCTGGGAATCGGTTTTCAGAGACGCTTCATGCTTCAAAGCAAACTCCTGCCATCTGTGACGCCCCAGCCCTCCCTCTGAAGGCAACCCCGAATTTCCTCCTCTGCTCGTCCCGCCTGCACGCTGAATTCTACAGCCGGTCCTACCGCTGGACCGGTTCCGGCTGCGGTTTGGTACTTGCCTTAAAAGTTAAATTGGGAACTCAGCATCCCTCCCCCCGCCGACGCAGGTAGTTTTGGTGGCAATTTCTAAGAAACCTTATTTATTTCTGTCAGCAAGAGTTTCTTTGTTTTAAATTAGCGGAAGGCACGGTAAGAAGGGGCATGCCCGAATTAAAAGGATAAAGGGGAGAAGTTAATTTAGGTCTGCAGGCAGTAATGAGAAATATCTATGTTCATAATAAATGTACAGCCCAATAAATGTAATGATGTAACTACACCCATTGTGCTGAAGTGGGTTTATTTTAATCTCCCTAATAGGTCATTTCATGCCTGCTTTACCGCAGCCAGCCTCCCCTCCTGCCTTCCCTCTCCTTCAAGGCGGGCTGTCCTCGTGCAAACGGCTCTTCCTGCGCCTCAGCTCTGCCTATTTATTATTATTCTTATTTAAATACATCGTTAATATCTTCTTTTCCTGGCAGGTTGCATGCAACCAGCGTGGCCCTTGATATTGCCCATGATGAATTATTGCCCACGGGCCAGGCAGCGCCCCGGCCCTGTGCAGGGGTCAAAAAGCGATGGTAAAGCCATGAGCCCGTTGATGAAGTGATGAGCAAGCCCAGCGATGAGAGGAACCGAGCCAGGACCAGGAGCCCTAAGGCTGGAGAAGAGGACCTGGCAGAGCAGAACGTGGCCTGAGCCGCCTCCAGCTCAGCCCAAGCGACTGCTCCCTGCGCCGAGCGCTCCGCTGAAAGCAGCTCCAAAGGCACTGGCAAGAGGCAGAGATTTTAGGAAAATCTGACCCGGGTCTTAGCTGCTGCCCTGGGCAAACAGCAGAAAGGAGAGAAAAAAAGAAAACGACCGCTCGGAGAAAAGCTCGCCACCGTCTGTTCATGAGCATCCAAAGAGCTGCAAAATAAATTATGGGGATTTTTCCAGGGTTTTCCCCCTGCCTTTTCATCATCTTTTCTCATTTAATTGATTTCTATCAGAAAAACCAAACAATTCAGAAAAAAGCCAGGGGCAGCTGGTTATAGTGGGAGCCAGTCACTTTTTTTTCCCCCCCCCCTAATTCCATATTTCTGGTATCGCATTTAAAACCCCTTATTGTTATTTTATCCCCAAGAGCCTTTTCCCCAAGGCTCTTGAAAATTCTCCATCAAGTTGCTGAATGATCCTAAAAAGTTTTAGAAACAATGACTGTGAAGATTATCAAATTACAGTGGCATAAAATATTTTCCTCTGCTAACAAATATTTAAATTTGTTTTAAATATACTATTTCCATGAACATGCCATTTGAGTTAATTACTTTACTGTAAATGCACCTCTTAAATAATTGCTAAACCTCAAGAAATGCTTTCAATAATTGACTGAGTTTTCATAAGGAAAAATGGTGTTATTAAATCCAAATTAAATGCACATTTGAGACACTTAACTTAGAGTGCTGACATAGCAAGCATTTTCGTACGGTATGAGGAATAACTTTGGAGATTCATGGCAGGGAGGAGGCACTCTGCAGGCAGCCACAGTCCCCCCCTTCCCGTTGCTTTACTCCCATGTATATCAGAACATTTTTAATGAAGGCACCATAAGGTTGGACGGGGCTGTGAGCAACCTGATCTGGTTAACGGTGTCCCTGCTCACTGCAGGGGGGTTGGACTAGATAACCTCTAGGGGTCCCTTCCAACCCAAAACATTCTAGGATTCTATGATAAGGTTGTAAGGAACTGCAAGTTTAAGAGGCACCGCATCCATGGTTTTCATGGCAGGGTTTTGTAAACCCCAAGCGGCTGGCTAGGTCAGTAGGATCTGGGCTAGCTACTGCTCGAGGGGCTGGTTCAGCCCAGAATTGGGCATAAACCTGAGCGAGCCCAGAGCACACACCCCCTGCCCGGGCACGGCCGCTTGCTCCTGCGAGGGCTGAAGAGCCACCGAGCTGCCCCTTCTGTACCTGGGTGGTGTCGGTGGGCAGAGGTGCCACCAGTCCCACCAGTCCCTCGCTAAGCCTGGAGAAGCTCCAGGGCAAGTCTTGTGTTTTCTTCCTGCCCGTTCCTCAAATTTATTTTTTTTTTTTTGTTGGAAAAGCCCTTTAGGATCATCGAGTCCAACCATTCCCCTAACCCTGCCATCCCACCACTAAACCCTGGCCCTCAGCACCTCATCCATCCTTCTTTTAAATGCCCCCAGGGATGAGGACTCGACCCCCTCCCTGGGCAGCCCCTTCCAGAGCCTGACAGCCCTTTCGGTGAAGAAGTTTTTCCTAGAGACATCATGAGTTTAGAAAAACTTTAAATGCTAACTCAGATCACCTGGAGCAGAACACCCATTTTCTCCCTCCAGATCTACCCTGGCATCCTATATTTCTCATACCTTGACACGCAACGTTAATCTCCGATAAGGCTCCCTTTATGCATCTCTATTCCCTTCGTTGCCCTTGGCCTTTTAAGTACGTGGTATTTCACTTCAAAGCAGCGTTGGCCCTTTCAGGAAGAGCCGTGAGATCCAAGCCTGGGAAGATGGCATCAGAAACAATCTCAGCGTTCTCCAGATCAGCCTTAATAAAAAGCCTGTGCGCTATCAAAGAGACTTGTGCCCGATTCCGGAGAGCGACGCGGGCGTTGGCACTAGAGGGAGGTATTTCCCCGCGTACCTTGGGTTCAGAGCCGCTGAAAAGCAGCAAAATCCAGCAGCAGAGAAAGGGTAGCCGTGATATTAAACCACGTTAATCAACTGCAATTAATGAGTGAGCTGCAACTCATTGTAATCAGCTCCCATCAGTTGCCAGCGATAAAGATATTACCAAGCAACAGATAATGAACTGATATTTAACCTGAATTACATTATTTAATGTATAGAAAGTTTCACGGTGCCTCACAGAGCATATTGTTTACATCTTTATTCCGATGAGCAAAAGAACTTCCGAGCAAGATCCGGGGAGCAGGAGCTGGCAGCGGGGAGCGCCAGCATCTACTGACCGGGGAGGGTTGAACCGCCCTCGGCGGCAGCGGCACCCAAGGCGGTTTTGCATAAGACACATCCGAATTTAAAAGTTGCAGAGATCTGTGAAACCCATTAAATGCATTGCTACAAAAAAAGCGATTGGTGGCAACGACTTGTGCAGCCCCTGCCAACGCTCGGTGCCTGCGCGTTTCTGACGTAGACGAGAAGGGCTTTTTAATTTCTCTCTGCAGTCTGGAAGAAACTAAAAAATCTGTAGCATTAGGGGAATTAAAAAAAAGGTCCGGCAGCCTGTTCCTGAGCCTGTGATACAGCACAGCTTTCTCACAGCTTGGTATTGCAGAAAACTTCCATAAACTTGGAAAAGGAAATAAAAAAAAAAAAAAAGGAGATATGGACTAATTACAGCAATTTGCAGTCAACCAGAAGCGGGTGATGAGCTCGCTGCGACTGCAGGGAGGGGAAGGCTGGTTGGTGGGGGGGGATGCGGGGGACCCCGTGGCTGCATCGAGCATCCCGCATCCCACATCCCGCATCCCACATCCCGCATCCTTTCCACGGGCCGGGTGCTAGATGGAGCTGCAGCACCAGGAATGCGGCCGGCGGGCGCTCAGGGCACAGCCCCCTCCCTCCCCTCTCCTTCAGGATTGTTTTTATGAAAATAAATGGAGGCCATGAAGAAATATCATTATAGGGCAAAAGCACGGGATGCTATGAAAAGTTAAATAACACTTTTTCTTCGATGCCGGCGCACCGCCTGACAAGAGACAGTCCCTGTCCTGGGCCATGCACGGTCAGACCCCACTGGCCTCAAACCCAGGGGCCTCCGACCCACACGGTCCCACGGCGGGAAGGAGGGCATGGAGCCTGGAGAAGGTTGGTCATAAGCCCAGGAATGTGGCCACCGAAGTATGGGGGGAAAAAAGCAGCCAGCACCTAACACACACCCATCCGGAGCTGGTCCATGAAGTTTCCTACTGACCCTGGAGAGCGCTGGGGGAAGAGGGCTGGCCGGGAAGGCTGGGATCATAGAATCATAGAATCACCTCGGTTGGAACAGCCCTTTAAGATCATCGAGTCCAATCGTTAACCCAGCACTGCCATCCCACCACTAAACAGCCATGGAGGTAATGCAAAATGTGAAGGTTTTGGTGGAGGAGGCAGGAGAGCAGGAAGCAAAGGAAACCTGGGAAGCACACGGAGGGGGATGAGGAGGTGGCGACGCAGCCCGGTGAGCACCCTGGGATGAAGGCTGGGTGGGAGATGCCGCCCGCTCCCGCAGCGCCGCTCACCGGCCCTAACTCTGAAGGATATTGTGAATGTGAACCCGGGGCTGGTAATCACTCAGCTCGCAAACGAAGTAATTAAAGATCGGACTCTCCGAGCGTCGGGCAGGCGCAATTCCCCGGAGCCGCGGGCGGTGACAATAGCGGTGCCACCTCACTAACCCGCCGCAGCAGACAGGCACATCGATCGGCTGAGCCAGTGCAAACAGGGGGAGAAAAAACTGAGCCTCGAAAAATATGCAGATATCGGTAAATGAATGACGCCGCGCGGCTGCGGCGGGGTGAGAACGGGCAAGGGAGAAATGCGAGTGCCGCTCATCGATCATAAATATTAATTTATTAATAAAATGGGTTTAGATCAAATGTACTACACGATACTGTGTCTGCCCACATCTGTTTTTCTGCCAGGTTGCTAGCGGGTGCTCAGCCCACCTCAGCCCCATGGATGTGGGATGGTGGGGTCTGTAACCCGGGAGGGGACAGCCCCAACCCCGCACAGGGGTTATTTGTACCGGCCTGGTGCCCAGCGCCCCAGCACTCTGCAGTTAATGCATCTTTGCTTTCTTCCTCTATTCGAGCTCGTCTGCTTGAACGTCAAACTTGATCGGAATTATTTTTCTTGCAAGAGATTAAATATGTTCTGGGAAGGTGCACCCTGGGCCCACCCTGCTGACAGGCGGCTTGAAGGGCGGCCACTGGTTTGGGCTCAACGCCGCGGAGGGATAAGCGCCGCCTGCCCCGGGCTTCGTTAATAGGAGGAATTAAAAAAAAAAACCAAAAATCAACAACAAAAAAATGACAGGGAAGTAAAGGTTCTGGTTTGCAAAACAGCTGCAGAATTGAACCAAGTCCAAACCTGTAGGAAAGATTGATGCTCACATAAACAATTACAGCTGTAGCTTAAGTGTTCCGTGATAAGCAATGGTACATATCAGCCTTTCGCTCGCTGTTGCTGTAATAAAGTTGTTATAGCTACATTAATTAATCTAAGGGCACTTCTAAGCATCGCTTTATCCATCCACCTCTCCGAGGAAGCAGTACCTCTGGAGTTCTTCATAAAATAATAAATAATAGCAATATAAACTCTCGGCTGCTTCCAGCTCCTCCAAGGCAGCTCAAAGAAGTCACCGTAGCCCCCACAAACCCCGCTCCGGCTGCGTCCTCACCCTGCCCTCGGCGTGGATTAATCGAGCCTGTGATTTATTCCCTCCAAGAAGATTCTTTTAAATAACCCCGCCACGCACTCGGCTGGCGCCGCTCTGCAGGAGAGCGCGCGGGGAAGGTTCCGATGCATCCGCACCACCCCTGGAAGGAAGAGTCCCACGATATTCCTGGGAAAGGCTCAGCGGCGGCGCGTGGGCACGCACGAGCAGGGGGAATTCGGATGCAGCTCGTGAACTGTTTTGTTAGCATTTGTAAGACTAATCAGGAGTCTTTTTTAATTTTTTTTTTTTTTTTAATGGAAGTTTTTCCATCAGAAAAATGCCATCTGGATGAAATCAAAACATTTTGTAGGGACCTGCTGGTTTTTGTAGCCTTTTTCAGACAAAACCCAGGCCGATGTCCCAGGAAAGCCCCCAGCCACCTTGCTCTGCCCCCACCATCGCCCGGCGCCTCCGTGGCCGCAGCAACGCAAAAACAAAACACAAAAACCTACATCACAAAAAAAAAAAAAAAAAAAAAGAAAAAAAAGCCACCAAAACAACAAACCTGATGCTATTTGGTCAAATTTTCAAGATGTATCGATATCGTAATTTCTTTCAAAAGACAAAATTAAAAGAATGAAGGAAAGCTTGGGTTTGCAACCAAGCCCGGGCACTGGAAGCTCAGCCCGGCCACCGCTCAGTTCCCAAAGTGCGGCCCAGGAGGCGGTTGTGCCCCCCACGTGGCCAAGAGCGCCTTATTCCCGGCCGAGGGTACGCCTGGGTTAGACGAGAGGGTACGCTGCATCGCTCTGCTCAACGCCCTTAGGTTGTTATTATTAAAAAAAAAAAAAATCTTCAAAAAGAATGACAGTGGAAAAAGTCAGCGGGTTGCGGAGGCGCACCGCTCGCTCCTGCTCCTCCCTGCCCTCCGGCGCTTGCTCGCCCCCGTGGAAGATTTTTTCCTTTCATTTCCACGGCAAAGGCAAGGCAGGGTTTGCAGGGCTCGCATTCAAGAGAGCCACGACCCTCCGGTCTGCACCGTGCACGAGCATCCTCGGCGGCAGGGCTGCTGGAGGGGTGCGGTCCCGCTCCCCAGCGCCCGCAGCGCCCCGGGGGGGCCCACGCCGAGCCCAACCCCTCATCCATGGAGGCGCCTCCATCCACCCCACCAACCGCAGGCAAAGCTCAAAAACGTAACCAGTGGCTGCCTGCTCTTGCCCAAACCGTCCAGAATTTGGGATGACGATACCCTCGCGCTTTAATAAAGATAATTTTTTTTTATCCTCCTGCATAACACACCTAACGCACCGATGCCTCCGGTGCTGTCCCTGGCAGCTCCGGGTGCCCGAGGTCCCTGGCTGCCCATCTGCACCCCAGCTCATCTTGGACACCCTCCTCTCGATGCTCCACCAGGACGAGGTGACCCCCAACAGGACGTGGGGGGGGTGGGGGTGTTAAGGGACCTCCCCGCTGGAGGGACCAGGAGCTTCTCCACCTCCCCAGGGAGGTCATTCAGGAGCTGTTTTCCAGGTCTGTGGAGCCTGGATCTTTTATCATTAAATTGCTACTACTGAGTGGGAGCAAGGAGGAAAAAAAAAAAGGGGGGGGGGGGGAATCAGAAAATTTAAGCCATTTTTTTTAAATAATTAAAAATATAAACAGCAGAAAGTTGCACACCACTATGCAGCTCCTAGGCTCCTCGGCAGTCCGGACTGCCGGCCTTCTTTCCCCTCATTCCTGATGGCAATTCCTCCCTTCCAGCCCCAACTAAACCTTCCGGCAAACACCAGCCCCGCTCGCATGCGATGCTGCAGACCCGGGGAGGCGCAGGAGCATCCCCACCATTTACACTTAAACCATTGTTTTGCCTTCTTTTGAGCCCCCCAAGTCGAGCGAACTGCTTCACGCACCCGCTGACCCAGAAAGGCAGGGCATTTCCATACCAACTCTTCATACATGCTTCTTCCCAGCGGGGACCCCATCCCAAAAAAAAACCCAGTTCTTTGAAAAGTTTTTGCTGGTTTGTGGGTTTTTGTGTGTCCCCCCCCAGCTCAGGGAAGCGCAGCCGGGGCCAGCCCGGGCGCTGCCCTTTTTGGGGGGGGTGCTGGGGGAGCGCGGGGCGGCTAGGCTGGGGGCATGGGGGGCTCCCAGCTGGGTGAGGGTCCCTGGGGTCCGGCAGCGCTAGATGGCATCGTTAGACCGGCGCGCCGCCCGGACCCAAATTAGTAGACAATTATCCCTCTTCCACTCCTCCTTTTATGTGATGAAACCGGTTACTTATAGCCTGCAGGATAAATTCTATAGGATGCCTGACTCAGTCAGGGCTGTTTCTTCACAAGCTCTCTCTTCCCAGCTTTCACCTCAATCTGTCATACAGATTTGACACTGCATCGTTCCAACAGTGCTCAGAAATGACATGTATATAATGTGGAATATTGTGCACATTTACAGCCAGGATTTTTTCCCCTTAAAACATTGCTTGCTATATTCTGGCAGTCGTTGTTCTGGAAATAAAATAAAATTAAGGAGGGAAGAAAAGAAAAAAAGGAAAGAAAAAAAAAAAGCAGAGGGTTTATTTCCTTCCGTGTATCGGTGAGCATCTTAAAGAAAAACTTTTATTTAGATGCTAATGCTATGCAGGAAAAAGTACGTTTGGTTTTTAGTGGAGGTTGTTAGTGCTTACGATCGTCCAGCAGTTCGCCGCTAATTAAAGAGAAGACGACGCCGTGCAACAGCACGCGCTGCCTGCGCTCGGAGCAGGGCGGGTTTATGATTCTGTTCCATTAACGCTCCATATTATAAATCAAATTAACTGGCATTTCTGCTTAAAAAAAAAAAAATAAAACCGAGTCCCTTTTAAAAGAGCAACAAGACCAGTTCAGTGAGTCTGAGAACCCTTTTCTTTCGAGTGGATTAAACCCATAACGGCAGCTTTGTTTCCCAGGGCTGCCCCTATAATCACCCTCGTCCTGCCCTATAATAATAATCAGGGAGTAAGTTCAATTATTTCATTCAAGAAAACAAAACCAAAGTCACAATTCAATCGGAATGACTTCGCAACTCGGTTTCAATCGTGGGTGAACATCCCACGCCTGGTTGCGAGCAGGGTTTCAGCAGGACCAACAGCGATGCCTCCTCCCGCGCTGCGGGCACGGGGCAAAGGCAGGGATAGGGGTGCACCCACCCCTGGGGTGGGCAGAAACGCACCCAGGTGGTGGGGATGCTGACAACCACCACAAAGCCCCCCCGACCCCAGCCCTTGTGCTCACAGCCCCTTTTGAAAGCAACTTGGTCTGGCACCCACGGAGCAGCACAGCCACGCTGCCCAGCTCCTGGCTTTCCTCCGGCTGCTGATTTATTGGGGTGGCTTATTTTTTTTTTTTTTATCCCCCCTTAATATCTTTTGTGTCACAGTGTGTGATTTGTGCCTGAGCCATCCCCACTCCGATGCTTTGCATCAATACTTGGAGCTGTCAAAACAGGAGCGTGGCCGGGGCTGGGGGTTGTGGGGGGGGGCCCAATTCCAGAGTTAAGCCTTTGGAGTAAACTTTTAAATGACGAAGCGTGTGCTGGGGAGAGAGATGTTTCTTGTTAAGGCTCCTCCCGTGAGGGCAAACCGGGGCTGTGCAGGTGAGCTGGGCTCCCTCCACCAGCACCCACCGCCTGCCACGGGGAGCGCATCCAGCCCAGCCTCAGCCGGGGTCTGGAAAGGAAAAAAAACCCTAAAAGCTAAGATTTATTGTCATGGTTAGAAAGCAAAAGAAAGAAAAAGGAGACTGCCACTTTCCTAATAATTGCCATTTCTAGAAGCAATGAAGTCCCTATTCTGGGGGATTTTCGGCACGCGCTTGTGCCAGCCCAAATGCGACTGGGAAGATCCCCGCAGAGCTCAGCAAGGTTAAGCAGCTTTCAAAATGAAATGAGTTACAAAATTTCTTCTTTTAATTTTTTTTTTTATTATTTTTTTTTTTTAAATACTCAGTGCAAGAATCACGGAAAAGCCACACGATTCTGAATTGTCAGGCTTCCTCCATGCAGTTTGTCAATAAAAACAGCAACGAGGGGGTCGCCCGACGCCAGCCACGTCGCCGCTGCGGCTGCATTTATCCATGAATAATAAAAGTGTCTTTGCTCACCGTAACTCATTGCTACCAACACCTGATTTTATTTACCTAAAAACTTGTGATCCAGCAGCAAACCTGCACGTTTGGGATTTCTGTTTTCTGTTTTAAAGGGTCACCTAGGATTTAATCCCCTGGTTTAAATAAGCCCTGGTTGGAACTTTTTCCCTTTTCTCCAACACCACTGTCATTCTCCCTGCAGAAAAAAAAAAAAAAATACACCCCCTGCTTGCCTTTCAAATCACCCTGCTCCTTCGCTCCCAACACCCTCTTTAATTTCAGTCTTAAAAGCTCAAGGAAAATGAGAAACAGAAAAACTCTTTGGGCAGGAGCCTGCCGAGGCTGGGGCTTTGGTGTGGGCTGCCGCACGCCCCCCATCCCCGAGCGCGGCAACCCAAGGCTCGCCGAATCCTGACATTCCAAGGCTCCCGGAATCCCGACGATCCCAGGCTCGCCGAATCCCGACGATCCCCGGCAGCGGCCGCACAGCAGCAGGCGCGGAGCAACGGCAGCCGGCTGCTCAATAAACCCTCCCCGTGCCTCCGCCAAACTTCGGGCCTTATTTTTAAGGCAATTACAGTTGCCGTGGCTATTATTAGCCCGGGCACGTGCTTCGTGCTTTCCCGGCTAGCCAGAGCTCTGCTGAAAGCCGGGGGAAAGGGAGTGGGGGGAGCGGCTCTGCAGGGCTCGAAGCCCCATCGAGGAGGGGACGGCTTTGATCCAGGCTGGCCGAGGGGCCAGGTTAACAGCCCCCGCTCCCCCCAAAAAAAGCCCCTTTAATTCTTTAAGGAGGCAGCTGGAGGGGGAAGAGATCCTGGGCATTATTTATTTATGGCTTTTCATGGCCATCGCACAAATTAATCAGCTCTGATGCTGCAGCTCCTGGAGGCTGAGGGCACTTGCTCTGTTAAACGCTGCAAATCAAAGTTTTCGTTGCTGCGTTCAGAGGTGCAACATCACCTCGTGTCACTTTATTAATTGCTGTTTAGCTCAGGATAACACAGGTTTTGTTCAGCCACTCCGAAGATTTTTTTTTTTTTTTCATTTTTTTACTTCAAGGTTTGTCAGGGGCTGCAGAGAAATAAAAGCCCCAGCCGGGCTGATCTGCTGCTGAACGGCGCAGGGAATTATTTCAGCTGCAGCTGTGGCAGTGCCGCTCCGGCATTCTGTTTGCTTTTCATTAGAACCTTGGTTCTGCTTAAATAGAACCGTGCGGGTTCATCCTCTGCCTCGGCGGAACGGGGCGAGGGACCGTGCACAGAATCCTCGCTGCTCACAACCGGCGCCGTGGGTTCTGCTGCTCCGTAGCTGCCCCGTGCAGCCCACAGTAGTTGTGTTAATGGGGAAAGCTTTCGACGCTTGACGAGTCCCCCCACATCTGGCAGCCCCCTGCTGTGCTCCCTGGCTGTACCCGAGCTAGGATCCCCCAAAAATCAACCCCGAGGCCGGCAGCGAGCCGGGGCTGCACCCTCCGCAGAGCCGAGCCCAGGGAGCCTTCCCCAGCCAGAAATTCCTTATTTCAGGAGCAGGGATTAGGGGTAGCTCCTAAGGCAAAACAAAATTAAATAGCTCATCGCCATCAGCCGGTTAATCCCGTTAACGGGAACTACCACCCTGGCATTCCCTGCTCCAGCAGCCTTTTCCCGGGAAGCCCGGAGCATGCCGGCCGGAGAGCCGGCCGCCCTCAGAGAGGGGAGGGCTGCACCCCCGGAACCACAGCAGAATTTCTACCTAAGACCACCAAATAGCAGCCTGAAGATTTGTTTATTTACAGCGGTTGTCAACACGCGGTGTATCCTCCAGCACTGGGTACAAGTTACGGGTAAATGTTGATTTTCTGGTGGGGCTGCTGCACCCGAACAGTGACGAGCGGCATGCGAGTAAACATCTATCACCCATCAGCGGCATCGCTGGAGCGCCCACCAATCACCATAGTAACTGAGAACCAATTACAGTAATTAAGATTCACATGGAGTTGTCCCTTATAATCAGAAGCTATTCTAATTTTTAATTTATTTATTTATAGGTGTCTCTGGTGCTCGCAGCCGCCAGCGAGCCCGGGCGATGCGCGGCCGCGCTTCCCACCGAGCCTCCGCGACCTTTCGCGTTTAAAGGTCGCAGGGGGAGCCTGCGGGGAAGGGACGGGGGGCAGAGCCCACGGCGAGGCGGGGAAGGGGCGCCACCGGCACCCCCGGGGCACAGGGTCCGGTGCAGGAGCACCCACCTAAACCCACGGGTGGGTTTTGCACAATCCACAGTTGTGCAAAAAATTCCCCACTCTGAAGCCAATATTTTTTTTTTTTTTTTTTAAATTTATTTTTTTTAAATGCACGGCAGCAGCAGGGCAGCACAGGAGGCCACGACAGCTTTTTCCCCGCGTGTTTGAAGCACGCACATGGCAGGGGGTTGGCATGCGCGCTCCTTCCCCGCTGCCTACGTCTGCCCTTACCCTCGGACACCGTAAGGGCATCGGGCGCTCAAAAATTAGAAAATGAAAGATTATGAAAGGACTGCCTTATGTGATGTTTTTTCTGCAGTGTTTGTTAATGGTATCAGCACGCTTATGTTGGATAATTTGACCCCATTTTCTGTCGCCACACACAAATTAGATAGGAAGAACGAGCAGAAAAAAAATATAGTTATTGACTTCCTTCTGCACGGTGAATATCTCAATTAAAAAAAAAAAAACGCTTTAAGAATCCTGTATATAAATACCCCCCATACTGTAAGTCCAAATGCTTTTTAAAAAAAATAATACTACTTTTTTTAAAGTAGCCATAGCAGTGTCTACTCCAGAATGCCCCATTAAAGATCCATTCCCGAGCCCCAAACACCTTCCCCCGCTCCGCGCTCGTGTGAATGGCACCAGAGACGCTCCTGGCGCGTCGAGTCAAGTGGGGTTACGCCGGGTTACATTGCATCACTAGGCACAAGACAGAACCACATGTAAAATGACATAATGCAAATTTCAACACGATGTGGGTTTCCTCCTACACACTGAAACGCTTCCCAGAACCCGCGCGCCGCCGGCTCCCTGGATGACGCCTGAAGGTCGGCGGCGCCTCGGGGGAGCACCACGCCTGGTAAAGCCCCCGCCGCGCTGGGAAGGCGCGCTTATGAAAACCTTACCCGCTCCCTTCCCTTTAGTTCTATCGCCTGGCCTTTTCTTCCTCCCGTCCCAGACACCTGACCCGGGCGAGACCACGAACCACGCAGGGATGGATCAGCAGATCCGTATCTCTGGAAGCGTGCGCTGCAGGTGGAACGCCCATTTTTGAAACCTGCCGAGGGGCACACAGGAGGATGATCCCAGCCACCCAAAGAGCTGTAATTATTAGAAAGCTAGTTCTTTACCCTTTGAAAAAAAAAAAAAAAAAGACTAAAATGTTTTTAACTAATTAATAAATTAACCACCTCCCGGCCAGAGGCTCAGCATAGCCATGGCCATCACCACCCCTGAACGTGGCCACCTGCCTCAGGCTGCTCAGGCAACGTAATTCCCCCATGAAGCAAAGCAAAAGCAAGCCCAAGCTAACTAAAAAAGGACGAGGTGAAGAGCCCGAGCAATTTTCCTCACTCACAGCCATGCTAATCTCCTCGTGTCCCAGCAGCTGAGCTGCTTTAGCCTCTTCTAAGCGAACAAAGGCAAACTGTTGCCAGTAGTGATCATGCAAATGTGTAAATATTTATGAACTCACAAGTTTTGAGCATACAACCTTTATGGCTGTCAGTCTTCATGGTTATAGATCTTTTTGGCTTACAGATCCGCTTCCGAGCATGAGGGCTTCTTAATTCCAAGCCTGGTAAGTCAGGGCAGGTTTTCACGCCAGCCTCAACACAACATGTTCAACTCATTTTCAGAAAGGGGTGGAAGGGATATGATGATAAATGCCATGGGAGCCCACACCCTGGCCAGTGCCACGGGGGACATCCCTGCCCTCCTTCCACATCTCCCCTCGGCAGATTTCATCAGCCAGAGAACGCTTCAAGCTCGTTTTTCTCATCAATACCAACACCGCACCAGCTGCAGGGGCAAAGGCTGATGTCCAGCTAACGCACTGCAGTGCCAACTATGACCAGTGAATACTAAGTTGAAGGCATTTATAGAATTTCCAAACCACTGCATAAGATTTGTTTCCTGCTAAATTTCAGCTTTTTGCCTGAAGAACAGTCCTGCAGAGCAAAGCCCCACCATCGCCCATCCAGTGTTCCACCATCTCCCATCCAGTGTTCCCCAGAAAACTTCAGGTCAAAGTTTATTCTGTCTATAGGCAAGAAGATTATTTATTTATTCATTCTGAATAAGCCACTCTTGACAACTTATCCCAGGTTTGTGAGCCTTATTTCATAAGTACCAAAGATAAAAGGAACAGCCATGGCTTCACTTCAGTATCTCAGCTGATGAGCTGGAAGTGACCTGCAGCCCGGTGAAGCCTACTGCAGGTTTGTTTGTCATTTCAAGTCAAACTACAATTCAAGGACAGATGATAGAGATAAAAAGAAACAACCAAAACCAAAGGAAAACACTCAAAAAACCCCCCAACAACAGAGGGAAACTCCTATTTATTTACCGTAGTAAAAATGGGGAATTTTTCACTACTTGATTACCTTGACCCTGTAATGATTTATTTTAGGCAGTAACAAACAGATATCGCAAAATATCATCCAACCTTTAGAAACACCAACCCTAGACCACCAAAGCAGGGCTCCAGGCAGACATCGATACACAGCAACGTCTCTGTTCAGGGTACAACCCTACACATACACTTGGTTTGTGCTTTTGAGATGAACTACCATAAACTTCACTCGAGTTAAGTGTTCTGGCGACCTTCAGACAGTACATAATATTAGAGAGATGAAGAAAGCAGCATGTTCCTTACAAGAAGTGAAATATCGTGCTTTGATTTGGCCTAGTGTGTCACATATTCCTCTTGAAAACCATTGCATATGTTTATCTTGGGGTTTTGCCAAGACTAGGAAATTGTTAAATATCTTTTATGTACCACTTGTCTACGTTCAAGAGAAGAATAACAGGGTGCTTGAGATTACTCCTGTGCAACTCTTTCATTGCTCATCATCTGGGATTGGGTCTGTGGGAAGAAAAACCACAAGCCACCAAAACTATGGAGCCACCTAGGAGAAACGAATTCCTGTCTCTATGAAGGCTTCAGGGGTAACACCTCTTAGTCCATTTTGACTCACACCCAAGCAGAAAGTCTCAAGACACAACCGCCACTGAATCCCAATGTATTTCCAAAGTAAGATCAAGATTCAGAAACAACAGCTTTCAAGTCATCCCAATTCTGTTCTCCGCTTTCAAACCCACACAGAGGTGTGCTATTAAACAGCAAGGGCAGAACTCACATAAAATCTCTTATCTGGAAATATTAAAAAGCCCATATGGTAAAGGTCAGGTCATTCCCAGCCACCCACAACCACCATGGGGAAAAAAAAAACAATGCAGTACCTTTCATCCAGAGCTAGGACAGATGCCAGAAGAAGAAACCCAGGATATTAGGTCCATAACATTTATAGTGCACCTGGCAGCCCATCAGATGGCAAAGCAGAGATCTGGTTGATTGCCCTACATTGATCTATCCCCAAATCAGCCATGGGCAGGTGCATCTCATTGCCTATCTGCTCACCCTACTGGTTAACTCGGGGGGAAAAACCGCTGATTGCTTTTATTTTATTTGTCATTAGTTGTTACTCTTTATAGACACAGAAAGTTTTATTTTTTAGGTCCAGCTACCACGGTCATCTAACACATCTTATAATGTTTTTTTAAAAAAATAAAACCAGGGATAAGAAGGACATATGCAACACCATTTTTGGTAGGTTTTTTTTTTTTAAGCTTTAGGATCCCAAATTAACAACTTCCTCTATATTTGGTATGTCACACAACTAAGATGACAACACTGTCCCTGTCAGTCCTTGTTGGGAGAAGGGACTCCACCAGGCAGAGCATAAAAGGTCTTGGAATTTGCACATAAAATGCAAACATGGTAAAATGTAAACCAGACCTGTATACAGTTCTTTGGCTGGTTTAAGTCGAATTGCTGAAGGCTGTGGAATTACCCTCGTCTGCCTCGGCAGAGCACCTGGCCTTTCTGCCTTTCTCCCTGGTATCACTGCAGAGGGAGGTCTTCCAGCGTGCGTCCTCTGGTTTTCGTGGCTGATGCACAGCCCAGGGTTACCTGTGCCCCTTCTCAGCAAGGACCTAATTGCAGACTCCTCTAGCAAGTTCTCATATGAGCAAAACTTCATTCTTCTCCAAAACACACAAAAGAATGTTTCCCAGTATATGCTGAAGTGCTATAAATAATTATACCAAGGTATTCTTGGCAAATCAGTGAACAAAGCAGATCCCTACTCATTTGCCGTGTTCGAGGACGTGCGTTTCCCACGTGCTACACATTCTGCCCGTGGTCGGACAGACTGTCCTGGATACCTGTACGCGGAGCAAGTAAACAAGGCAGACTCTTCGTTCCCTTACTCATTATTTTCAACAAATAGTTTACAGAGGATGAAATAACGAGATTACACAACTAACGAAAAACAAGCCTTGAAGATTCACCTGAACAAAGACGTGAGTCAAGACTTTGGCCTGAATCAAGATTTCATTTCCTCCCATGCCTTGTTGTGTGTGCACACGTGTGAGAAGGGAACCAGGGGATAAAGGTTTCTGGGCTCAGGATATTGATTTGGGGGGGCTGAAATCTTGATCTCAAAGTGCATTATTGCTTTGGAGGCAGAGATGTACCACCCTGTACTTCAGTGGGTCCATGGCAGTGAACTTCGTCAGTGGAAAGAAACATTTTTGATGGCTACGTGGGCAAAGTGCTAGACTAATCAGGCTGGTGAAGTGGCTGGAATCCCCTGATAAGGCCAGACCATGTACCATGTCTGACAGAGTAAAAAAAATTTCCAGTGTCTTGCTTGTTCAGGCTGCTGTGTGCTGGGCGGGGGGAGTCCTGCCTGGGTGGAGGAAGGGTCCTGTGAAAAAGTGGAAGGGTTCCGTGCTTTGGGGTGCTTGCAAGGTCAGCAGCTCTTTAATATCATGCTACTAATTTAAGCAAGGAACGTTTAAGGTTCTGGATAAAAACTGAACATAAGACATTGTCTCAACGCATGAAATGCAGTAGTTTTGTGTTCCTCCATGCTCGTGCTCACAAGAGGGCAACCAGGTCTCTCCCAGACTCCACGCAGTTGTGTCGTGGCACAGTGGAGCAGCAGACGTGGCCCTACATGTCCCACATACACCATCCGTATTTTTAAATTCAGAGGCCATAATTCTTATACCCTGCAAGACAAAAGGAAAAAAAACCCAACTCTCTCGTGGTAGGAATGGAAACCCAAGGAAGGTCCTAGGTCTCTCAAGCACTGCTTGTGCCACTGAGCTTTCCAAAGGCAGTGTTTCTGCATCCCAGGGCCAGGAGTGGTGGCCATGAGCAGCCCCAATACCTGCTCAGCTCCTGGCTGGTGGGTGGCCGGGGACTTGGGAGATTTTGCATTCTCCAGTGCTACAGGTGTGATGGACATTGCTGAATTTCTGGGAACAAAATCCATGTTCCCAGAAGTTGCCAGTTCACAACACAAAGTCTCTTAGATGGCAGTGTCCTGGGCAGGACACTCCAGGGACACCACAGGACCGTAATACCTTGTACTTTTAGCCACTGTGGAGAGCACCTTTTTTTCCCAGCATTTACGAGGAAGATGCTGAAATGAATCTCTGCCTCCACTGAACCACGTCAAAGAAGATTAACCAGCTCAGGGGTAGCTTAGACCCCTGTTAAGGATCAGCTTTACGATTCACAACAATTTTTTCCCTAGCCCCAAAATAATTTGTCTGGAAAAGGTTGTAAAATCTAGCCAGCCTGAAGTTAGCAAAATAAATGCCAGGGCTGCTCATCTAGTTCCATGTGTCTGCATGTCTGAAACCCTCAGATCTTAGTGTCTTGATTTGATTATCTTGATTATCAGCATCTGCTTTAGTGGCTTACACTATCAAACAGAAGACATCAGTTTAAATTATGGCTTCTGTCTTTCACTTCCTGACATAGCTGTCATGCCCAGACTGTGAGGAGGAGGATTGTAAAAGCAAAAGAGAGAAAACAAAATAAAACTGCATGTGTGCTGGAGCATCTGAAACTGGAGGGAAAAGAGCCAAAGCCCTCAGAGACTGTGGCTTCAGGGTGCTGCCCCAGGAGAACTTGTTTGGGGAAGAAAATTCCTGCAAGAACATCGATTCGTGGGAGCTTCTCTACACCTCCAAAGGAGGGCGGAAACCTAACCATGGTGAGATGCCCAGAAAAATGTCCAACCAGGCCAGCAGCCTTTCGTTTCTCATCTGGACACTTCTGGACAACATCTTCAGGCTTAGGGAATGTTCCGTGCCAGGATATATCTTTTTAGTATTAATGGCTTTGCCACATTGTTTCATCCTCCTCATGCCAATCTCTTCACACCTGCAAGGATTTGAAAAAGTCAGTTATGGAGGAGCAATTATGATGCAAATTAGATATCAGAGACTTCTGGGGACTGAGATGACAATATTCAGTCCTACATGTGGAGAAGAGATGAACAGATGGAGAATCCGTAGAAGTGACCCAAATTTTTCTCTTGTGTTTTGTAGCAAACCATATTTCTTTCACTGGAGTTTGGGAGCCATGGCAAAAGAAATGTCAAAAATTAATGTTTGTAAAAGCTCCTTTTCTGGTCCACAGATCACTGCCTCCAACCGAGAGCGTGGTGAACGGGCAGGTCTGGAGCTGGAGGTACTTCTGATGTTCCATGGGGTTTTGTTTGTTTCCAGGCCCTTCAGTTTTTTCTTTTTTTTTTTCCATGTGGTAAGATACCCACAACTCTTCATTTTACTCACAGTTTGTTCCTCTCTCCCATCCTACCTTGACTTCCTCTCTTTTATTTTCCCAAGCTGCCCAGCCTTTCTCATCTTATCATATAATTATTTTGTTCCATAGTGCACGAAAACGTGCATTCCCTGAAGGGGCTGGTTATCATTAAAAGCAGCAAATAAAATGCACGTAGGAATGACACCGATACTTTAAGTATCTTTGCCTTTTTTTCCTCCAGTACTGTCTCCTTGAAGGAATACCATACCTTCGTTGCAGTGAATTCCGGTGCTCATTTTCTGGCCAAAATCCCAGTCTGTTAGTGAACAGGCACAAGTTCATAGTTTGTGAACAGGCAAAAGCGCTACATCTGACAAATCAGTGGTGGTGGGTAGTTCAGTGTTTAAATGAAAGAAAAGAAATTAAGGAAATTATTTTTATTAGATTTTAGAGCGGCCAAAAGAATTTTAAATATTGTTGGGTTTTATTACACAGAATCCCAGAATTGCCAGGGTTGGAAGGGCTCTCGGGAGATCATCTAGTCCCACCCCCCTGCTCAAGCAGGTTCTCCTAGAACATGTTACACAGGACTTCATCCAGGTGGGGGTTGAATATCTCCAGAGAAGGAGACTCCACAGCCCCCCTGGGCAGCCTGGGCCAGGGCTCCATCACCCTCACACTCAACAAGTTCTTCCTCCCGTTCAACTGGAACCTCTTCTGCTTCAGGTTGTGCCCATGGCCCCTTGTCCTGGTGCTGGGCACCACTGGAAAGAGTCTGGCTCCGTCCTGGTGACCCCCACCCTTGAGATATTTGGAGGTGTTGATGAGGTCCCCTCTCAGCCTTCTCTTCTCCAGGCTGAACAAGCCCAGCTCCCTCAGCCTTTCCTCCTAGGGGAGATGCTCCAGTCCCCTCATCATCCTTGTTGCTCTCCTCTGGACTCTTTCTAGGAGTTCCTCATCTTTCTTGAACGTTCTTTGTAAAGAGCTAAAAAAAGAAGTTTCCTGTCTCAGGCTCTGCATATTGCTGTCGTACATCACACAGGAACAACCCAACCAACCGCGTAGCGAAGAGTCAGGACACAATTTCCCGCAGCTAAAAATTTAACCGGTTTACGCCATTGCCGCGGCTCTGCCACAGCGGTGGCTGCAGAGGAGGAGGTCGGTGCCCAGCAGGAGGCTGTGGCTGCGCACCATGGCCGGCGCGGGGAAGGCGGCTTCGACTCATGGTTGGGCTGCTCTTTGGCACGACTCGTGCAGCATGGCGGCCGCGTTTGCTGCCGTTACAGGAGGAGGCAGCCTCAGGACTGAGTAGGTCTCACCAAACTGGAAGAAACCCAGCTGAATTCAGACCAGAACCATCCCCAGGCTGTGCCAAGGCAGTGCCCACGCCGGGTCCTTTGGTGGGGCTGCTCTTGGGCCACCTCGAGCATGGATCCAGAGGCCTGGGGTGAGCAGAGCTTGGCAGAAGGGTTAAAGGTCTGCAGCGAGAGGAAATACTTCAGATTCTAACCATGACCACATACTAAAAAGCAGTCCTGGATTCAGACAGCACTTCATCACGGTGTGAGGATCCAGGGCATGAAACCTGTATACCAGAGCAGGAGACCTGGGGTTGTTTCATGAAGTTTAAACAACGCATTGCTATTTTAAGTACTTTAATTAAGATGGTGTGGACTATAGTTTAAAATGCAGTTTAAAAGTCAGAACTATTTCTTTGCAAGTCTCAAAACTGGGTATTTCAATAAATTCAGAAAATAGAATTTGTAATAAGCAATAGAACGTGCTTGGCAAAACTGCTGTATATTCAGAAAACTGACGCTGAATTTATTTTCCCTGAAATCTGCCCAACATTAATGGGACTGTAAAAGTAAGGTTAGATTTTCCCATTGCATAACGGGATAAATTTGCAGGGAAGAAGGTGGCTGAGGAAAGACAGAAGCCTGCGACGGGCAACAGAAAAATTATTCCGTCTTGCCTGTTCCAGCTGCAGCCCTGCTCTCCCCTCTAAGGGCGAGCGCAGCGCTCAGTGCCAAATGTCGATGCACATTTCAAAGCACGGATGATCCCCCTCGGTCCGCAAGCTGAGGGGGCCGGCGAAATAAAAGGAAATACCGCGAGTACAAAATTGACTTGCATGCTGAGAGCAGCACTCGGCAGCAAAGCCCCAGCACCGCTACTTTCATTCCCAGGATTTAAATGGAGAAAAAAGACACAGCTGAGCCGGTACTTAAAGATATTTGATCGTCCTCAGCTGTTGTTCATGTGAGAGACACCGGAGAGGAAATTTGCAGCGTTCCTGACACCTCATCAGAGCCGTGAGAAGCTGCTGTAGACAGCAGTATAGATGTTTAACGAAGGCTTCAGTTTCAAAATATCATTATGAACCTACCCGTGCGTTTTTTTGCGATAGCAAACGGCCCTGCTTCTGCCCGGTGCTGTCAGGCACCAGCAGGAGCTGGAGGTGGGTCAGCCCCGGGAGACACAGCCCCCGGGCCTCTGCCCATCCCACCACCAGGCGCTGTGATTTCGTGGATGGCCAAGCGGTCTATGAAGAGCCAGGGCGCTCTTCCACATGGACAAACCACGTCGCAGCATCCCACATAAAGGGTGATGCATTTTCCACCTCGGGGTCTGGAAAAACACTTCTGAGGAGGGCAGCCCAAGAGCCGCAAGATGGTCAACGTATTCCAGACCAGGCACCTTTTCTTTTTTTCAGTGTGTTGTCTCTACCACTGAAAGTTGTGCCCATTCTCCGTACTTTACAAATGCCAATTAATCCTCATGTGAGCAGCAAGGAAGTGGAGATGGTGCAGAGTTGGTTGAGAGATGAAGGAGATCCCATCTCCCTGCCTGCTGCTACATTGGGGTTTACAGTCAGCCCATTTCCCCATCGATGCAACATTTTCTGTGCATCCAAAAATCTCTTCCTGAGCTTTTACGTGGGTGGCAGCCCCTGGGGAAGCCCCCGCTGAACCACGGGGCTGTTCCTGACGCCCTCCCTGTCTTTGCCACCGGAGCTGAGCATCCCAGAGCCTTCCTAGAAAGCTTCGCACAAGGGCAAACAAGTCACAAACCTCCAGCAAACAGAGGTTCCTCCTGTCAGGCTCTTGATCCAAACAGTGCTTGTTTGCCTCAAAAGATGGTTTTGCTTTGAAGAGGGGGAGACTGCACGAGAGGATGGGAAAGTTTCAGTCCTGTCAAAGAGTCTTGGAGAGGTTCCTGCTGCTCGTTAAGAGGTAAACTTTCCCTGGGCTCTGTGTCATGTCAATCGCTGCCTTTTTGCAGACCCGGAGCCTTCTTTTCCTCTGTTAGATGCTGTTATCATCTTCAAAGCCATATCAAAACAGTGTTTGTTCTGCGCTTTGATTTCCCCCCCCCAGAGAATTCAAAGAGTACAGGGCTATTGGAGAGGGAGAAAGAGAGGGACCGTTTCAGATGCTCCGTGTCTGTTTGTCTTCCCGTGGCTGTCAGCCGGGTAACCGGTGATCCACCCAGCCCCGCCGACGGAGAGGTGACTTCTGGCTCCACCAGCAAGCACGCTGGTTGCAGCGCCCTGGGCTGCAATTCTCTCGCCGTCACCCAAAGTCGTGTTTCCTTAGACAGAGAAAATGGTGACAAAGCACAAATTCAGGCCACTCGATACAAACCGTGCCAGTTGCTCCGGTTTCGCAAAAGGAGGTTACCGGGTCAGTGAGGAGTCAAACCTTAAACGCATCATGTTTCACTAACACGTTAAGTAAAGGTGCACGTGTGCACATGGTTTCCACCGTCAAAAAAAAAATCCAGGTTAGGTTAAAGAAGGTCAGATGGAAAACACTGAGGCGGCAGGTATCCAAAGCCCACTGGTTTTCAAGGTAAAGCAGATGGCATTGCCCAAGTGTACTGAGGCAATCCATAAACCTGGGTTGGTGGCGCTGATCGTTAGAAAGACGAACACCACCACAAATAAGTAATAGCAAAAAGTTAGATTTCTAGACAGAAAAATGTGCACACACCAAAGCAAGAAATGAAGTAAATAAAAAAAAAAAAAATCCTTCACATAATAATGTCCCAAAAAGGGAGTCTTGGGTCTTCAAAGTGTAGATACGGTACGGGCTAAGGGGTAATACAGGAGGTCAAGGAAGAAGACAGACAGATGGCAAAGAACATCTCGCCGGCTGCAATACTTACTCATTTCTCAGTGATCCCTACGCCCAAATCCTTAAATTCAGAAGCAGTTTTCCGAGTTCCTCTTCCCACCGCATCTCAGAAGTTGCTCGCTCACAACTTTGTCGCTGGTCCAATTCCCTAAAGACTGCAAACACACAGTTAAAGAGTTCATCTTCTTAATCCCCTACTTGGCACAGACATTATCGCTCTCAGCCACCATGATCTGGTGGCAGCCGTCATCCCTGGAGCTGGTTTCACTGGCAGATTTCAATCTTACCCAAGAAAATGAGGTTTTATTTCCCTTTCCTTCTTCCAAAGCTATCCACGGTCTCACCTTCCCTCCCTGTCATCTTCCTTTAGTTTAAAGACGACTCCACTCCCATTTCACCCCAATCAGCCTATAATGTTTCCTTTGGAGCTCTCCTTCTATCTTCATCAAATCTTCTTTATGCTGATTATGGTCATTACTGTTTTCTTCCTGATACCCTCAGCGTGCTATTAAAAGTTTATTTACAGACCTATTGATGAATGCATCATGTTTACAGGCCTATTGATGAACGCATAACAACGTGAACTGAAGCGCATGAGAAAGTTTATATCTTTCTGGTTTATTTGACCTTGTTAACGTGAGGAAACAATTATTTTGTACAAAACACCTCCACACAGGCTTAGGTTGCTTTTGGGCTTGGATGTTAATGGACTTGCAGACCGGCGTGGTCCTTATTTTGCTTTTTTACCTGCGCAAAGTACTTCTCAGCACTTTGCAATGATTCATTGAAGGTTTTGCTGCCTTCTGCCTTCTGAAAACCCTGTGGTTGGGAAGTGTGGTGCAGGTAGTTTGAGGTTTTCCACGATAAACCTCTCGCGTCACGCAAAGATCGCCCTGTGGCCGGTGCAGCTCCTCATTGGCGCCATTGGTGAAACACCCAAAAGAGCCATAGGTTGCCTGCGGTTCCGTGGCATTCTCAGGGCTTTTTTCCTGGGCTGGTCCATGCAGAGCCCCGCCGGCGCTGAGGACCTCGGTGCCGAATCAGCCCGTGGCACACACAGCTCCTCGGCGCCTGCCTGCTGGCAGGTAGCGGCCGTCTTGGAGCACATTGCCAGTAAAAAGCACTTAGGCCAACAAAATTCAGGCTTGTGCACGTACACCCAGCGCCCCAGGGTGCGGTACGCCCCCCGGCAGCGCCCAGCCGCCGGAGCAGGCGTGCGGCACGGCGGGGATGCGGGCGGGCAAACTCGGGGGCGAGAGGTGGGTGCTGGGCTGCACCCCCCGCTGGGACCCTTCGCATCCAGGATGGGCGCTGGGGAGCTGGGACGTGAGGGAGAAGAGGAGGAATTGGGCCCGAGAGCACGTCGCCTCCAAGGCCACAGCAAGTTTTTAATCCCTTCCCAGATCATTTTTACTCTTCCTGCGAAATTTGTAGCCTATTGATTTTTTTTCCCACTGACAGATTCCTTCCAGCAGCGTGGTGCAAGAAGCAGAAGGGGCAGTGGTGACCACCACCCACGCAGGCACTGGCTGGACAGAGCCACCGCTGCCTCGCCTGGACAGAGCCACCCCTGCCTCGCCACCGTCATTCCGAGCGCAGCCCGGGAGCACGGACCGCCACTCCCTAGCTGATGCACAGAAGGTGAAATCTGGCAGAACGGTAGCGTTTTGCAGGGCTAGCACGTCTAATTGGTGAAGTAACAGTCATGGCTTTCAAAAGAAAACTTTATTCTTTAAATCTAGATCTTCTCATGATTTCATAGCAACATCAGCGAACTCAGGCTGTAGCTCCCCGCACCAAGCAGCCATACAGGTACACAGAATCCCAGAATGGCAGGGGTTGGAAGGGACCTTGGGAGATCATCTACTCCAACCCCCCTGCTCAAGCAGGTTCTCCTAGAGCATGTTACACAGGACTTCATCCAGGCGGGCTTTGAATATCTCCAGAGAAGGAGACTCCACAGCCCCCCTGGGCAGCCTGGGCCAGGGCTCCATCACCCTCACACTCAACGAGTTCTTCCTCCCATTCAACTGGAACCTCTTCTGCTTCAGGTTGTGTCCATGGCCCCTTGTCCTGGCGCTGGGCACCACTGGGAAGAGTCTGGTTCTGTCCTCGTGACCCCCACCCTTGAGATATTTGTAGGTGTTGATGAGGTCCCCTCTCAGCCTTCTCTTCTCCAGGCTGAACAAGCCCAGCTCCCTCAGCCTTTCCTCCTAGGGGAGATGCTCCAGTCCCCCCATCATCCTTGTTGCCCTCCTCTGGACTCTCTCCAGGAGTTCCTCATCTTTCTTGAACTGGGGAGCCCAGAGCTGGACAGGCGCTTCGGAAGCACCCAGCCCTTAGATGGGAGAAAGGTCCCTGAGCACGAGCAGTAACTGTGTCTGCAACAGGAGATCCAGAACCCTTACACAAGGCTGCACCCCAAAGTGCATCTCCTAAATCCACATAAAACTGCATAAAACTCAGCTACGCTGCATTTCGTCATTTTTCCTTTAAAATAGTTCTTGGCAGGTTTTTTTCTTTTTTAACTTTTTTTTTTTTTTTTAGCAGGCTTGGATTCCAAGTGTGCACATTCCAGTGCCTTTTGCCTCAGAGAGAGGTGGGTTTATTTATTTATTAAAGGCTTTATTTATGTATTTTCGCTGTATAGCCCAATTAAACTTGACAGCTTATTCACAGCCATTCCTGCCCAGTGGCAGCTGAGACACACCACGTTAAGGACGACAGCATAATAAAGAACAGGAGTAGTCGAATTAGCTGTTGGTATATTTTGTGCTCCTTTGTCGATGGGTTTTGCCATCTGATATTCGCAGATCTTGCATTTGGGGACAAGGAGGTGCGTTCTGTGCGTGCCACGTAACTTGATGTTTAAGCAGCTGGCATTCCTCCGTGCATCCTATGTTAAAATCACAGAGACGCACGCACACCGCGTTAATATTGGCACATCTTCATTACCAACAGGAGATGCTCCCTCCCTCCCTCCCTCCCCTAGCAGGCTGCCCACGGTGGCTGCAACCAGAAACGTTTCTGGAAAGGGCTGGGTATTTGGGGGATATTCCCCTGCCTGCTCCGGGATTGCCCAGCGTTGGCTCCTCCTCTGTGCTCCAGCACTTGGGCTCAAGTTTCTTCTGTGCAATTATTTTAATTCTCTCTTTTTTTTTTTTTTTTTTTCTTTTTCACCTGGAACCATGCAATATGAAAATAAGTAAACCTTACTGCTGTAGTAAGCGAGCCGAGGTGTTGGCGGGGCTGCCTGGCCTCCGGTAGGGCAGGGCAGGGTTCGGGTGGTTTCTCAATCCCGAAACAGCTACTCGTGCTGAAGGGGAATCTGCTGAGCGCACTGGATCTTCTCCCCCATACCAATGCTCGTACGGAAAAACTTCACTTTTTTCTTTTCTTTTCTTTTTGTGGACTAGAATTTGAAACACAAGAGATGCCAATGTCACATGGCCCTTCCTACAGTACAGCTGGAAGCAGAACACTGCTACCCCATGCCAATGGACCCGAGGAAGGGTTTTGCCTGGGTAAATACTCCGTCTTAAATTCCAATGCAAGAGCCTGGAACTTTAAAAGCTGGTTTTAAACCTAGGTACACTTACTGCAAAAATACTCCCCTCGCTAAAACCCCCACTTTCCCTAAAGCAAGCCCACCAAGGCAAAGCCCAGCTCTCACCCCACAGCTCTGTGGGGCCCTGGCTGTCCGACCAGGACCCCCCCGAGCCCGGCTGGCCAACCCCACCTCCTCAGCGCACCGGGAGAAACGCCCCTGCAACCGGCCGAGCCCCTCGCGCGAGCCACTTGCCTTTTGAATTCACCATATTTACGTCTGTTAATGCTTCTCCTTCAGGCTAATCGCAGGGGGGGATTAATTACACTCCTCAGTTTAATTATGTCAGCTCTGAACTGCTTCTCTTTTTAGCCTACGCTGTAGTGTCCGGCACCGCAGCCACCCTAAGGAGCGAACGTGCGTTTCACGGAGGCTTTCTGCCTTCCCTTAAAATAGGAATTTTGAGCATCTTTAGTACGTAACTTGCCCTTTCCTTTGTGCCTGTGGTCTGGGAAGGAGCTTATTCCCCAATTCAACATGAGGGTTGGACCAGATGACCTCTAGGGGTCCCTTCCAACCCAAAACATTCCATGATTCTATGACTTCCACAGGTTACCGGTACCGCACCGATCACGCTGCCCTTTCAGCGTGAGGTTTTTTCCTACTCCCGCCGTTCCCCGCTCCTCTCTGGGAGCTGCTTTTCCAAGCACCTTCATTATTTCTGTCACCTGCTTCCATTTAGAGGCAACCTCCTTCAGGTGCACAGTCCTTGCCATACGATGCTCCCACGGACATCCCGCTCTCTGGAATCTCGCCTCTCTCATTGCCTGTGTTGGGAAGATGAAACACAACCAAATTTGTTTGGGGTCTTGGTCGCGTTACCATGCATATGAAGCACGGTGGGGTCATCGTGGGGCTGCAGGGGCCAGGGTGGGGTGGCTGCCCAGGGCTGGCTGCCTCTCGGCAACGGGACCTATAGAAATGGGCACCTATAGAAATCACCCCCTACACTATTTCCTTCTGCTGAAGTACTTTCACTTGAATATCTCCAATTTTCGAAGATTTTCAAATGGAAATGCTGTAAGAAAAATCAATTCATCGCCCTACCCAGGTTTGCAGAGCAGGAGAGACGTGAGTTATGCAAGGACTCCATAGAGACTGCACAGACATTGTATGGACGTTACATGTCAGGGAATAGGAATTACTCCTTCAGGTGTTCTAGGTCCAGAAAAGACAATTTTCTCCTAAATCAGACGACTCATGAACAAGCTTGGGAGACTCTTACACCTTTCCACTACTCTTCTGCATTTTGCCAGCTAGTTACCTCCCAGAGAAGAATATCCATTTTTGAAGGCATTTCTAGTGGCTTTATTGTCTCCAGAAACGCCATCCCCAGGCACGTTGGCTGTTGGAGCGGGTGACAACCCACCCATGCTCATGCACCGTGGCTCTCCAGCCCGGGCCCCGCCGTGTGGGGCACGGCTGGCGCCAGCCATGCGTCCCGGCAGCACTAGGTGGTGTTGAAGAGTAGTTTTGCTCGAAATTAGTGAAAAGGCAAAGTTTTTTTGTACTGTTTTAATCTACGAACACCATCACAACCGGGTGTGTTTGCATTGGCCACCCTTCCCAAGGCTTAAAAAGTTCATTCGAGACGTGTTGCCCGTGGGTTTGCTGAGGAGGGGTGCTGGGGACTGGTGTGCTGACCGCAGCCGGAGGAGGTGGTACCCGAGCACCCTCTGCTCCCCACCCAGCTGGGCTTACGTCTGTATGCACAGCAGTAATTTCAGCTCTCTTTCCAGTAAATAACATTTTCTACAGCCTCAGAGGGTTTTCAATCCAGTATACCCAACCCCAGCACTGAAAATCTCCGGAGAGGATTCCTAGTGCTCCAGGACTTTACTGCAGGTCTAAGTTCAGGCTCATTTTGTCAGCGGGTGGATAAAAGCTACTCATACTTTCTGACCTGGGTGATCATCATTAGAACCTTAAAGGAAAGAAAAATTTTAAGTCGAATTTTGCTGTTCTTGGGGTTTACAATTCAAGCATCAAAATATTTCAAAATCATTTAGCTATTTTGAAAGCTAAAAATCTTGGCTGCTGCAAGGAAAATTTTTGCTTGGACGCATCCAGAAGAAACATATAGCAGACAAGGAAAGCTTATGCTACGTATGCCACCTACAACGAATAAGGACATAGAAAAGAAAATGGGGATAACAATACTTTCTCTCTTTTGTGAAATGCTTTTTTATATTAAAAAAAAAAAGCATTCTATAAGAGCTTAGCCATACTAAGAATGTTATATAGTTAAATAATGTCATTATAGTGAAATAAATTGAAAATGCCAAATTATTTCAGTCCTTTGCAGTGCCACGAGTTGAATGCAGTTTGTATTAAAGCATGTCAGGAAAAAAAAAAATTCCGTGAAAGCTGGGTACCTACGAGGTATTTATTAGAGGCATGCTTCTAGGAAATAATTCCCTTTGCCATAAACCCTACGGATTCTTGCAGGATTCGCTGGCTGGCTCGGTCTGACGTGCTCGGTCTTGATTAGCTGACAGTAGTCAAACCTTGTGTCTGTTTCCATTTTGTAGTAATAGGGTAATTTTAACTACAGTGCTTGTTCACAGTAGAAAATGTTCCTGTGGCATACAGCACTAAAACCTCCCACTGTGAAGATTTGGCACTTAGGCTATCACCATTAAAATCTTATTAATTCTAATTATTATGCCATTCCCTGAAGAATAAACCATGTTGCATCTTCATAAAGTGCATAACGGGTACCTATTTCCGTGCTCTCCGTAATTCTAACACATGGTATTTGCTTTCACTCCCACTATGCTAACTCCTCGCCTTCCAACCAGCCCTCGCCGCTAACAGGGGCTTTCTGCCGGGTGACTTCCAGCCCTTAGGCCACCGCTGGATTTATTGATGCTCATGCACGTTCCCACAGCCTCATCTGGGGCTCATCTGGTTGGTTTGGGGTTGGGTTTTTTGTTTTTTTGGTTTTGTTTTTTTTTTTCAGTATCTTTGAGCATGGCAGCATCCACCCCACACAGATTACAAGACAGATTTGATGTGGATTTTTCCAAGCAAAGGGTAAAACACAAGCGCTCAGCCTCCAGCCTCCCAGCCACCCGCATGCCCCCAGGCTGCCCCAACGCTGCTTCACCCCTGCCGGTTCGTCCCGTCGCAGGCAGCTATAAGGAACGCATGTGGGAATTTCCCCAACTGCTAAAAAAAGGGAATTTTGATCATGAAATGATCATGAAATTTTTGATCAGAAAACACTGCTGGAAACTCTGCATGCTCTACTTGGACCCACAAAAGATTTACATGTTAAATATTTAGGCATAAAAGTATAAAACATATATATATAGTTCATATTATTTTTTCCCGTATTTTATGTATCCTTTCTAAACGTGCAAATTAAAGTATAAAACATATATATAGTTCATATTATTTTTTCCTGTATTTTATATATCCTCTCTAAACGTGCAAATTATGCCTCTACCAATTACGCACCTACTAATTCTCTGTATAACTTTAGGTGCATGAATAGCCCTGATGAAATCAGTGCACACAGTCGAGAATACATTTAATTCCTCTCCCGACGCAGGCTTACTGCGCAGGGTATAAACCTGACCACTGTCACTGCTCCAAATACAATTCCCTGAACTTTAAGTTGTATGGAGCTGTAGGATTGTCCTAAATCAGAGCTGCTTTTGTGCAAGGAAGGGTTTTTTTTCCTTCGGAAGGAGCATCCTGAGGAGGGGTGGCAGAGGGCAGAGCATCCCGAGGCGGTGCCCGGCCGTGCCTGATCCCAGCTCCCGGCTCCCAGACCCTGCCCTCTGCACCCAGAGCCCACAAAGACCAAAGGAACCCAAGCTTTACAAGGCCACGAGGCAGATCTTAGCCTCCTGTTGTAAAATCCACATACGGAAGAGCCCCGATATTTCTAAATCACCCTGGTTTTACGTAGCCGTTACACTTTGCCACGCTATACGCTGCCATACAATATTGGTCTATACAGTGAATTAACAACGCGCTTTGACAAAGCGCCGTCTCCTGCCACCCTCGCCATGTGATAAAGGGACTTTTACATTTTTCATTATTCAAGCACACTCCCAAGCACCCAGAATGAGCAGTGAAATACTTAATGAGACATTTATCTAGTCTATGTATTTTACATTTTGCTGATAGTATAATGAGGCAGAGGTACTGAAATGAAACATCCCTAACATTTCACATCATTTTCCACTTCCACTCCACCATTTTTAGTATTGCTTTTGGGTTTTTCACCGTTCGATGTTTTGAACTTTATCAGCACTATCAATAATCACTATGTCAAATGCAACCCTCTGCTGCGCTGGCTTGGCTGAAGGAATGCCGCGCCATTTATCTTCAAGCATATTAGGAAGATGATTGCAGTCTAATAAATACAGCATCAATTTCTCATTCACTTGCAGTACCTCATGTTTCCCACTATTGTTGCTGCATTTTTAGTTGCTCAAACCTTTATCAAAGCTATTAAAAATGTATTCTTCACTGTTCCTAGGAAGCTTTTTATGCCTGTTTGTGCCCATCTCCGCTTTCCATAGAACCCAACGCGCTCGAGCACCGGAAGTTTTTGTGCCTTTAGTTTTTCAGTGAAGTCCTAATTAAAGAGAAACAAGATTTATGGGGAGATACGGTTTATTAGGCTAATTTAGATCGCTGAAAAGCAGCCAACTTGTTGGTCACACAAGTCCTCGTTTAAATCCCTGTAGTTAATGTAACTCTTTATGAATTGGTATTTTCTTTGACTACGTCTTAATATTATTTATATTGATCGCGCGGTTTATTTGTGCGGCAATCCTAAAGAAGGTCAGAAAATATCCATACAACCATATATTTTACTCGTACGGCACTCTCATCTACACAAAGAGCACTGAAAATTTCCTTCGTGTGAAAAATTATATTGGGTACTCACTGCTATATTTGAATCTTGCCGCAACTGGCAGAACCTTTCAAAACTCATGTGCCCACAGTTCGCTTTTTTTCAGCCTATTTTCCTAGGTTACAGGGTACGTTTTTATTCAGTACAGACGTACTCGCTGTACGTAGTCTAGTGCAGGAGAAGTAGATAACTCTTCCGTCTGCCCTGTAAAGCCCAGCGATATCCTTTGATTTCTCAGAAGCGGTGCTAAGACACCTGCATTCGTGCAGAACTACTGTATTTTAACTTCGCTGGAGTATCTCAGCCATTATTCCGGAGCCTTTCCTCTGACAGATTAGTAATTTCTGGGGCTGCCACCCAAAATCTCATGACCTGCTGAATCCCATGAGCGTGGCAAAGGCAACCAGAGGCATGGCAATGATGAAATCTGTTTTTCTCTCGTGGTGCTGTGGTGCTCATACCATAGGGACCAGAGCAGCTCAACATTTCCTCTGCCTTGAGTCCAACACGAACAGAGGCTTCTCCCCTGTTATAAACGAAACAGAGCCCACAGGCCCTACGCCCTGCAAACCCACTGGCAGACCGTAAGGAAGAATAAATATGCACAAGAGTAAGAAGTCAGAAGAGATTGTATATTGAAAATATGCCTGATTCTATACGGAAAATAAGGCAGATTTGAATATTTACATGTTTTCATTTATGTATTGCTCCTGCACAGGAATATTCCTACTCTACTCATTCTTTATTTGAAACGAAATTTGAAAGAACATAACTTCTAAGAAAAAGGGAAAAGACGGTATCTCTGATTAAAATAATTAAACTCGCCTAGAATGTTGCATTTATTTTCTATCATCCTGTTGTTTGGAAATATTTTTCAGTCTTGTCTCCCTATCTCCCGATAAAAAACACATTAGTCTCCCTTTCTTTTTCTAATCTACTGGTACAAATATCAGACTTATAAAAATGATTGCTTCTCCCCACGGGAGTCCTTCATAAGCCTGATGGCACCCTCTGGATTCGCCCATTTCCCAAATGTAATCCCATCCGCCCATAAAGCCCATTTCATTTAATCCCATCCACCCATTCAGCTGGGGAGAATCGGCGAGGGCTTTGGTGGGGGGCGGCTGATCCCCTCGCCGAGCACGGGGCGGGCAACGCCGACCCACACCGCGCCCGCGTTCGCTTCGGTCCTGTTCCCATCCTCCTACAGCAACAAATCATCCGCAATTATGAAGGAGGGAGAGGATGAAACGACCACCACGCGTAGCTGATGCCCGTTGTAGATGTTGCTCTGCCAAGTAGCAGCTGTAGCCATGGGGTGAGGCAGCGAGGGAGAAGGGAAGGGGGGTGCCCGACACGGGCGTACGGGGAAAGGGAACTCTCAGGACAGCTTCGGCCCCAGGACTGGGCTGTGCTGGTGTCGTGCGAGCTCTGAGCCAGGACCCACAGAAAGCCCCACTCCCTTCTAAAGTACTCTTAAATTAATCAGAGAATCACAGAATGGTTTGGGTTGGCAAAGCCCTCTAAGCTCCGCCAACCCAACCGTTCCCCTCCCCCTGCCATCCCACCCCCAAACCCTGGCCCTCAGCACCGCCTCTGCCCGGCTGTTAAATCCCCCCAGGGGTGGGGACTCGACCCCTTCCCTGGGCAGCCCCTTCCAGCCCCTGACAGCCCTTTGGGGAAGGAATTGTTCCCCAGGCCCAACCTCACCCTGCCCTGGCACAACTTGAGGCCGTTGCCCCTCATCCCATCGCCCCTTCCCTGGGAGCAGAGCCCGACCCCCCCAGCTCCCCCCTCCTCTCAGGCAGTTGTAGGGAGCGATGAGGGCTCCCCTCAGCCTCCTCTGCTCCAGGCTGAATTGTAATGGGTAATATAGTAACCGACCAGTTAAAGCTACTGTACACTGCTGGAAAACATAGAGCATCTTCAATGTATGTACAAAAATAAATTAAAAAAAAACCAAAACCCAAAACAACAAAGAAATGAGAAAACCCCATGGAAGCTGGCAGTACGGAACTGGGAAACCTTCTCAAATGGCATCACAAGCTCTCAATGGTGATTACCAGGATAATAGTTTTTTTCTGTCCTCAGCCTTCATAAGACTGTGTTCTGGATCAGTAACAAACCCAATTTTCACCTTGCCTTGTGCCAGAGAGCACATTCACAGCACGGTGAATGTTACGCTGCTTTGAGTAGCTCATCATCTTCCTACAAAACCCCACCACGTTTCTCTGCTGAGATGTTCCAATATGGAACACACCAGGAGAGCAGGCGGCTGCGCCGGCCGGGCAGGAGAGCCCCAGCATGGGTTAAGCACCAAGAATTGTCTCTTCTAACCCAATGCTCTCTCTTACAAATCTGCCATACGGGTAGCACTTCCTCCGTTGGCAAGGTCATCGCTATTTTGGTGTGAACCCAAGTCAGCCTAAGCATGGATGATTCTTGGATAAGTGGGTTTCCAAGAGCACGGTTGCAGCTGGATGCAGAGCAACACCATTCTCAGGGATGCCTTTGAATAATTAAACTGCAGAGGGCTGGTACAGCCCAGCCTTAAAGAACTGCCAGGCGTCTGTCCTGAAGCATAAACTCCATGATACGGCCCTTTGGATAATTTTCTATCCACATCAAAAAACCCAACTCCAACTTTGGGGCACTTTTTTTCTTCAATAACTGCAGCTCTTTCCTATAATGAGATCTGCAGCTAAACAAAATTCATAGAACGTGACTTTGGCCACATTCAACACGCTTCTGCAATGAGGGAACTTGGAAAGTGAAAATCCTCTGATGAACGAGGTCGCCTTTGAAAAGTTCCAGCTCACCACTGGATGAGGCCAAATTTTGTCACTCTCGTGTGTCACATACCAAGTGGCCCAGAAACCTTCTAAACTATTTTTTAAGCATTTGACGCTTTCAACAAATGGATTTCACTATTTTTCTCGTCGTACATTTTCCACATGTTGTGCCTGTGCTTTCCATCCCAGTAAATAGATTATTAATCATGTTAGCATAAAAAAGATAGCTTTTGTAGCCTGCTTTGAATATGCTCCAATATAACGAATTATAACTAAAAATCCTGAAGCACCCAGATGACAGGCAAAGATCACCACATCAGTGAGGTTCTGGTTATAAAAAATGCAAGTTAATTTGCCGGAGTGTCATGTATTTAAGCACACTGCTCATGTTTAAGTTTATTTGGTTATATCCTAGTAATTTAGGTCAACCGAGTCAAATAACACAATGACACCGGACTGAAGTCTAGAAGGTTTTTCGCCTCCTGTCTTAGCCCTTCATCTTCAATTGTCAACATACTCCAAACTTCACTATCGCTGTCAGAATTGACATTGGAATCTGCAGCAGTATTTGTCTTAATCCAATATTTGTCTCATTCCCACTTCTTACTCTCAGTATTTGCCTTATTCCCGAGTGGTTTAATTTTTGTGTTTGTCATATGCCTTCCCTGTTCCCAAAGACTCATCTGATCTGGTTTCTTCTCATTGCATCTGTAAATGATGGTGCAGTGCATGCATGTGTAATGCAGGACGCCGCGGAAGCGGGGAATAATGACTGGGAAGACGCGGCCGGCGAATGCTGAGCTGCCGAGGTGGGGCTCCCGCTTCCACCCGCCGCCTTCGCTGCCCCCTTTTCCCTCATTTTCCACATGCAGATCATACGCACGCGGACAATTCGTTACCCAAGCCCTAATGAGACAGACCAAAGGCAATGGGACCCCCTCTGCCAAGGAGCACGGGAGCCCCACAAGTGCTCACTGGGCGCGGAGAGAGGCCCGGAGGGAGGAAGAGGGAACGGCTGGATGACTTTTTAATTGCTTTACAAGGAGGCCGCCATTTCCTAATCACGGTGATCAAGTAACAGCAGTTCAACAAGCCCCTGCCTTGTCTTCTTCATCCTATATCTGGATCATTCCGTTGAGGAAACGACATCTGTCACCCAAATCCAGCACAGCAGCCAGGAATGGGAGGAACAGGGCGAAAAAGAGGGCGAAAAAGAGGGCGAAAAAGAGGGCGAAAAAGAGGGCGAAAAAGAGGAAGAAAAAGAGGAAGAAAAAGAGGAAGAAAAAGAGGAAGAAAAAGAGGAAGGAGGAGAAAAAGACAGAGAGAGATAAAAAGAGAAAGAGGAGGGGAAGAGGGGAAAGAGGCGAAGCAAGAAAGGAGTGATAAAGAGAGAAAGGAGACTTTATTCTTAGGTGATGGCAAATGTAAGACTCAAAAAATCTGGGGAAAAACAAAAGGGAAGGGGGAAGGCAGAGATAAAGAAAGAGGAGGAGATAGATGCACCTAACCCACCTGTAAAAGGAAATCTCCAGATTAACAGGCTAAAGACTGTACAGAAACCGGTAACTCGGCAAGCTGCAAGTTTCTGAGCAGGGGAAACCCAAGAACAAAGCGAACGCCTTTGTCCTTGGGTGGCAGCAGCAAGAAGGTGGCTTTGGTGGGGACTCCACCTGTGGAGGGAAGCTGATGACTTGGCTGGAGATGTCTTTTTTGTAGATTTGAACCCGTTCACGTGGGTGGTTAGAGGAAGACCCAAGTGCAATGGCTATTATACAGCAGAATTGGCACGGCGCTGGGCGGGCGCGGGGTTAGCGGCACCGTGCAGGCAGCCACGGCACTGGGGCATGGGCTCGGCGTGCCCTATCACTGGGGGATGTCCCACAGCGGGGACACGTGCAGCTTAGGAGGGCACCAGTTCGCCAAACGGGGTAGGTGAGCTTCCCTCCCACTCAACCCCTAGCTTTACCCTGGTGCCCGAAGGCCATTAAGCCAGACAGAAAGCAGAAGGCCTCATCTCACCGATTCTGCACGTAAAACCACCCAGTGAAAAGCGGATGTTTTCACAAGGCTGGAAATATAAAAGGCATGTGATGTCTGAGACGGTTATTTTACAAAACACATGCGTGCATCACTGACCTGACTCATGTTCACACATTTCTTGTAGGAATCGGCTCCCGTGGGAGTTGCTTCCCATAGACCTAAATCTGCTTCAGATCACCTGCAGAGGGATCTGCTGGATTCCTCCACGCAAGACTCTGACGGCACCGTGCTAAAAGGAGCTGAGATTATGAATTTCATGCCAAAAGGCTATTAATTTTACGTCTCCCACCATGTTAAACCAGTGTCAACTACTGCAGTAATGATGTATAGTACAGACTTTCAACCCAAATAAAAGGATCTTTGCTACCTTTTGAGTGATCCATCTTCTTGGTAAACCAGTCTATATGCCCGGTTAGTTCCATCTCAGTTATTGGTTGTATTATTATTATTATTATTATTTTGCAATTATTATTTCAGGCTTCTGTAATGTCTTCAAGAGAAAGGACATTCCCTTGACTAAAACAGTTACAGAATGAAAAGAAAAAGAGAGAGGATGAGGGAATAGAGAAAAAGAGGAAGGGAGATGTGGACAGTATGAGGAGTGGGCCTTAGCCTGTGACTGTCTGTCTCATACAGACCCAAAATTTCACAAGACCATCAACTTTGCGGTGCGCCCACCAGACAGAGCAGACCCGCGGTACCTGTTAACCGAGCTGGGGGAGACACAGAAACTGCAGAAGGGGGCAACCGTGGAAAGGGTCTTGTTCAGTGCTTGAACGGGTTCTGACAGAAAGCCCCTGGCTGCAGCAAACGCGCACGAGAGAGGGGAATTACAAGGTGGAGTAAAGCACTCGCGGCATTTTACGCCACTTCAATGTGTCCAGTTCTGGGCTCCCCAGTTCAAGAAAGATGAGGAACTCCTGGAGAGAGTCCAGAGGAGGGCAACAAGGATGATGGGGGGACTGGAGCATCTCCCCTAGGAGGAAAGGCTGAGGGAGCTGGGCTTGTTCAGCCTGGAGAAGAGAAGGCTGAGAGGGGACCTCATCACCACCTACAAATATCTCAAGGGTGGGGGTCACCAGGACGGAGGCAGACTCTTCCCAGTGGTGCCCAGCGCCAGGCCAAGGGGCAATGGGCACAACCTGAAGCAGAAGAGGTTCCAGTTGAACGGGAGGAAGAACTTGTGGAGTGTGAGGGTGATGGAGCCCTGGCCCAGGCTGCCCAGGGGGGCTGTGGAGTCTCCTTCTCTGGAGATCTTCACCCCCCGCCTGGCCGCTGTCTTGTGCCCCCTGCTCTGGGTGAGCCTGCTTGGGCAGGGGGGTGGCACTGGGGGAGCTCCCGAGGGCCCTGCCAGCCCCGGCCATGCTGGGATTCTGTGAAAGATATGTATCCGCAAATAGGAGGTTTAACACCTGGTTTAGCCATAGCTTGGTATTACTTGCGGGTTTTGTGGATCCCTAAGGTTTTTGAGTGTTTCTGGTCTTGTATGACCTGAGCCTACCCTGGATGGCCCACAGCTCTGTTCCTGATGCCAACACACCTCAGGCCACCGTCAGCCAGGCAGAAGACAATTTCCTGCAGGACCAGCCCAGTACTGCCTAGCAAACGCGCTGTGGTTTTGCTGGTTTGCATTTTGTCAGGTTTGCCAATGTTCTGGCAGAAGTTTCTGCCTGAGCCCGAAATCTTAACAATTATTTTCCCAAAGCTTAATTCCATTTAGTATGGTCAGGTTTGCTGTTGTCGATGTTAATTTGATGGAGCAAGAATCAAAGCCTTACGGTATAGAATGCACTGAGCCTCCCTACCCTTCCCACGCCTGCTGCTACCCACACTCACCTTAAACATTTCTGCAATTAGAGGCACAAACCAGTGATTGCACTAATGTGTTGACTTCTCTCCTTGAACTGGATGGATTTTTACTGCAGCTTTTTGGACTACTGAGCCCAAATGCTGCAGTAATAATAAAGAAGCATTAATGTTATTAGCTAGTATTTTCCCCTTTGGATGTCATTTAATACCCTTTTCTCTCTCCTCTCCTCTCATCTGTCTTACTACAAATCATAGCTTGCTTTACATACTGAAGAGCTTGGCAGTGAGAATTAATTGACAGGAATGACAAAAGACTTTTCTTTCTATATCCAAACTACCCGGCAATATTGCCAAAATGAAGTTCTTTTAGGAGTTTTTCTTTAAAAAAAAAATAAAAAAATTAAAAAATCAGCAATGACCTTAACAAACCAAGAAAATTCTGCGCATCACTCCCTCTCTTCCTATTGAGGGGAGCAGCACTGCCAGAATACACAGCACAATACGTCATGAATTCACATGCATAAGCATTTCGAAAATCCTTCTTGGACAAGGTTTCTATTTAATTGGCTTAAAAAGCCACTCTTCTCCCACACAGTCTTATGCAGAACCATCTGTGCAGGGAATTAGCAAACTGGATAAATAGTCTGTGAAGGAATTCGCCCTGCCTCGCACGGCTGGACGTTGGGGAGCTGAATTCCAGCAGTTGTGCTGACCGCTGCGCCGAGCTCGCCGAGGAGCTGAGCAAATAAATTCAGAGGAAATAAAGGGCTCGGAGATGCGCTCAAAATTCTGGCCATACTTGCAAAGGCCTGTTAGATACCGGGACTGGGGGGAAGAGCAGAGAGCAAAGCCGTGGGGATTGCTGAGGAGCAGAAGTCAGACCATTTTAGAGCCATTTTGGTGTTGGTTAGAGCCAACTTGGGGTCTACAGTTCTTTGTTTGCTTATGATAGAAGGAATTCGGGAAGAACCATCCATGCCTTGTTAATTAAAAATTAAACAGGGAAAAGGGCCCAGAGACCCTAAGACAACATCTCTAGCAGGCACTGCCTTGCAATTGCACCTCGTCTCCAAGTGTCCCCAGGACCCCAACCGCTGCCAAGCAAGCCCAGCAGGCGGAGATGGAGGCTCCTGCTCTAGCACACACAGAGTCTGGTTGTGAAATGTAAGTGGAAAAAAACCAAACAAACCAAAACTATAAGCAAAACAAATTTAAAGGATGTCCACAGTGTGTTTCACAAGCCTTTGAGCAGAGCACCAAAAATTGCCAGCAGGAAATGTGCTGGATGCTGGATTCATGGTTATTACATGAATAAGATGAGTAAGAGGGTCAAGTATTTCAGCTCTCCCCCCCCGCCCTTCTAATTTTAACACGGGCAGTTGGGAAAAATCTCCATGGCCTGGTTGTTGAGGCTGTAATACAAGTCTTCAACTACTCCTGCCTCTTTCCAAGTGAGACGTCCCCATCCAGCGCGCAAGACTCCGCAGGCTCCCGTGAGGACCAGATGGAGCTTGCTTTCAGAAGAGTGGTAGCAGCAGCGTCTTGCTCTGCTTTTAGCGTGTCACATGGTTAAATGTTCCTGAGCAAAATCCCGCGGGCATGCCCTAGGGATTACTCCCCAGATTTAAGATGGGAGGAAGCTACCACGCAGGAGAGGCTGGCACTGGACGGCTCCCAGTGCCACCCTACGTGCTGCACCTCCAGGACTCCTGGAGCAAGGTGAGACGGCTCCGCGTGTGGCACATTAATACAGGCTGTGTTCAAGCTATTTAGAACCCGCTTAACAACCCAAAACTTTCTCTGG
The DNA here is from genome assembly GCA_017310255.1 of Butorides virescens. Lineage (NCBI taxonomy): Eukaryota > Metazoa > Chordata > Aves > Pelecaniformes > Ardeidae > Butorides > Butorides virescens. The sequence goes on from JADKXX010008804.1 coordinate 57,327, forward strand.
GCACTGGTATTATTACCACCGCAGCGTGATACCTCTCAAATTATCACTGTAGTGCGATACCCCTAGGACATCATTTTCAGAGCAAGGTTTCCAAGGCAGTTAGGTGTGCTTCTAACATTTTCCCCTGGAAAATATCAACGCCCAAGCCTGTTGTGAGCCATGGCTGCACCTGCAGCTTCTCCGGCTGCGTGGATCCCAGGGTGCCATGGCAGGGTGCAGCCCACCCCTCGTTCCCAAGCCGTCTCCCACGTACGCGCCACTTCAGTGCCCCACGTGCCGTTCCCTTACCAGTTTGCTGCTCCTCCATCTCAGTCCGAGGGAGTAAAAGTATCAGATGCCTGCTATCCAATCCAATCTCCCCAGCGGACACTAAAAGGATAATAAAAGGATAATTTACTAGTATTCATTCAGATAATCCATCTTGAGCAGATTTTGAGCTATCTGCATATGCCTAATTAAGATTCACTGCAGAGCGTCTGCTGTCGGTGGCACCGCAGCTTCCCGGCGCGGCGCGGTGAGTGCCGGGGGGGCCCCGCTCGCCGTCCTCCATGGCCGCTCCCAGGACAAGAGGTTCCCCTTTGCAGGAGCAAGGTGCTCCAAAAAAAAAAAAAAAAAAAGAGCAGGTCAGCTGCAATTTGAGAATTTGCAGAATTTTTCTACTTCAACCACAGAAAAAAATCTTTTCTGTGTTAGCAACAATTTCGAAGAATATCCCCCTAAGGGAGTCATCCTTTCAGCAATATAAATTACTTTAAAGGGGGAATCAGCCCAGGCAATTAGACCTTTTAGAACAGGTGACCACCCTCCTACATATTAAATCTTCAAAGGCAAAACTGCCTCTCCCATCCCCAGCCATGCAGGGTGCTCAAAGTGTCAGTAAACATACAACCATAATTACATGAGCTGCCTCATTTCACCAGGATCTTTTCAAGATTCATCATCTGCGCATTGATTTTGGATCGTAGGACTGCATGCTTTCCTCTTTTGTTAACACATTTTTAAGCAAGATTTAACCTCAAGGAGATAATTTATTCCTAAAGATTTTGCCGACGTGGTGACGACAAACTCTGCAGGGTGCCTGGGTCGCCCGGCCTCTGTCGAGGCGCCCGCCCTGTTCCTCCAGCCTAATGCTGGGGAGCTTTCTTGGACCTCCCTTTTGGCTGCAAGCCATCTGCCCGGTCAGTCCCACAGCGCTGGGATCCCTTACGGAGCGCTTCAGCGTACCTACTCGCGGCTTCGTTTTGCTAAGGCACCAGGTTTTAAGTTAGAAAATGGTACTTCGAAGTTTCTTCAGCCCTGGCTGCCTGGTTCAGCCCTGATTTGGAAAACAGGTGAAGGAAAACAAAAATAAAGGTTGCAGGGGTGAAATGAATAGGAAACAAATGGATTTTGAAAAATACGTCAGCAAAACTAAGTAGCAAAGAGGGGGAAGAGCACGGCGGGTGGCAGCCCTGGCCGTCACACGCCGACCTGCGGCACTCACGGCTCCCCAGCACCCAATGCCCATGGGAGGGGTGCGGGGGCCACCCAGCTGCAGGGCTTGGCTGGTGCACGGCAGTGCCATGGACACGGTGCCCTGGGTTGGCCAACCCCCCTTGAGCGTTGACCTTGGGCCATGGGGAGAGGACCCCAAACTGCTCACGTCCACTGAAGGTGACGGCGCCTGCTCCAAAATCAGGGCCAGTCCTGCAAGGGCAACATCTCCAATTCTGCCTGTCACCCACACCTTGGATGCGAAGGACTATTAAACAATATTTTCCCAACATACCATATTTTTGCAATATAACAAAGAGGAAATACATAACCGCAGCTCTGTTGGAAGGATCAGGCCCCGTGGATGAGCGCGCGCTGAAGTGCTTGAGCCCGAGTTCAAAGGAGCTAACAATTACCAGCAAGTCATTACTTAAACCCTGAATAATTTTTTCAAGCAAGCATAAATGCATCTGCACATCCTCAGCAAGCAAATAGGTTTGAAAATTCTCTGAACTGGAAAAAAAAAAAAAAAACACTCTGTGAATCCTGACCATATGCTTTTCTCTAACTGTATTTTAAAAAATATTTGCTTAGTCCTATAATCTAAAAAGTGAAACACCATTTTGAGTTTAACCGTATATCAACGCTTAGATGTTTAGCCCGTGGCTAAACAAGATTTTCCTGTTCACAGTTATGATTTCATGTTTTGCCATAATAAAGAGCCTTGATAAAAATATAGACGTTCACGGTGCAGGAACTGTCATATCATTAATTTATAAATAAACATGGATTACATTAAAAAAAAAAAAAAAAACCAACCCAAACCTGTAAGCACACCACTAATCTGCCAGCGCACCGCCTCGCCGTCACCGGGCGGCTATTCTGATTCTGCAGCAGCGGTGCAGCTACTCCCATCGTGCAGGAGAATGAGTTCTCTGCCCAAAGCTTGGGAAGAAAGTTCTGGAAATAAAAGAGAACGTGGGGGCTTGCACGTGGTTTTGAGCAACACAACAGCGGGTGCTACAGAGCTGCCGGAGCCGTGCCCCCGCCCTGGGCTCTGCAGCCTTCATGCTTCTGGTCCCATGTAAAAGGCTGCCAGCAGGGCACCGGGGTGGAGTTCCACACGATGCTGTGGCAGCTTTGATAATGCTTTGATAACGTCTGCATGAGAGGAATACACAAAGATTCAGGCTGCCTTACGGCCACAGGCACGAGCACGCCCGTGCCCCCCCGCCCGGGGACCCCCGCCCGGGCACGGCCCTGGCACCGCTGGCGGGTTATGCCCACGAGCCGGGATGCTGCTTCCAACAGGCTCCCATGAACATGCACGCCAGCACCTTTTTTTTCCACTTCAAGCTCTGCTCACTTTCTCTCCGCAGCCTAAGGAGCACGGCGCGGCCTCACCAGGGCACGCAGGCGAGATGTCCCCGGCTTTCCCTTGACGAACATCCCTTCCACCCCCCCAGGTTGCCGTTGGCCAACCCTTTGCTCCATGGCGAAGCCGCCCCAACAGGACTACGTGGCTAACTTCAAGCGTTCAGAAGCACAAGTCCAACCTTCCAGTCCGTTTGCTCCCCTTCTCTTGCAGGGCGGCCGCTTTCTAGGATCCAGTTTTCTAACAGAGCATTCAAAATCTCAGCTACCCATCGGCTATAACGATGCCAAATCCACCTAAGGGCTCCGATTCTTACTTTGCAGTTCTATCTTGGACAAACAGATAAAAAAAGCCAGTAGGGCATGATGAGAAAGGAAGAGCCTTGTAGTGAAGCTGTTCAGTAGATGAACATACCCTAATGGTTGTCAGTCTCCCACCTAACCAGAGTCTTCTCAGAGCCCCAAGTACCATAACAGGATTCAGCCTTCCTCACCTAACTGCACAAATGGAAGTCAAGTGAAAAACTACTGGAAAGGCCTGGACAAAATCAACATTTTTATATACAGGTACCTGGTAAAGGCTCCAGTTTTCATAGAACTGTTCTCACAGAGAACATTCCTGGAACACGTGCAGAAGAAACCATGCCATGCTCAATAAATAGAAGTCCAACCTTCCAGTCCGTTTGCTCCCCTTCTCTTGCAGGGCGGCCGCTCTTCGCTTGTCACTTCTTTTGCTGGCAACTGTCATGTGTTTATGGGTTGGGTTTGGTTTTTTTTCCTAGCGCCACGAAAAGCTGCATCATTCAACAGCAAGGTGCTAGTAAATGACAATGTAATGGCAAAGCTAAGTGTGCTCCAACAGTAAAAGGGAAAAAAAAAAAATCACTAATCAAAGTCTTTCAAATTATATGGAATACTGACAGCTTTTTACGCTGTTTTAATTAAGTACACTGTAATTTAAACCACTGAACCATAACAACCCAACGTTTAGTGTTATATCCCTAGGAGAACTTTAAAAATATGCATAATTCTGCCCGGAAGGTAATTGAGGGATATTTTTGGGGTGGTGGGGGTAATTAAAGGTTATACAGGAGAGTAATAGGAATTTTACTTGGGTACTGATAGTGTTAGCAACTGTGCTAAAACCTCCTCGGGAAAGTGATTCACGTTCCCGGCTGAGTTTTCCTCCTGTTATTTTTAAAGGCGGTGAGGGCTGGCGCTGAGCTCCGTCAGCTTCGGTCTCCAGCTGAGGGGCCCAGCTCCCCACGCTCTCCTCCGGCCCTTAGAGCATGGCGTTGTTTTGGCCGGGGCCCCGGCCAAAACAACGCCATGCTCTAAGGGCCGGAGGAGAAATAAATTGATTTCTCCCCACCAGCAGGTAAGAGAGATGTTCCTTTACGGCCCCGTCACCCGGGAGGAGCGGCGGAAGGGACGGCAGTTTTGGGGGTGATGATGATGGATCGAGCACGAGGGGAGGAAGGCAGGCCAGCGCCCCCCGGGAAGGCAGCCCCCAGCTCCCCCCCCCCCGAGCTGGGAAGGGTGTCCCAAGCACTGGTCCAGCCCGGCATCCGATGCAGACCCACCTGGGATGCCGGAGCGGCCGGTGCGGACCCGCTTCCACTGGCTCCAGTTGGGGAGGAAGGACATTACGCGAGGGGTGCTCAAAGCATCGCTCCTAAAAGCGCATCCCGGAGAGCTCGCAATACATCATTTGAGGGGCAATATTTGCTATACATTAAGGCAGAAAAGGTGCTCGCAGCCCCCGAAACCTGACGGGCTGCATAGCTCCAGCTGCCATAGTATGTACAGGGAGATTCAATGTGAAAAGTGGAAGATAATGTGCTCACACACTAATGGGCACTGAACTAGACACAGGCTCATTTTTCACATCATGTCATCTCTAAGGTTTGAATAAAAAGTAATGGCTAGAATGAGCCTGGATCTATCTCAGACATTATCATTTGCCTCCTCAGTTTTATTTGTGTTGACTTGTACAGTCTAAAAAGATGACAGTCTCCGGGCCCCCGGATCAGTCTGAGTGATAATACACAGCACATTACACTGCTGGTGACAGCTTCTGTTCTCCTCGCTGGCATATGAGCGCGGCGCATCTCCCTCCGTCATCTCAAATGCTATCAACTGACAGAATAAAGAATCTTGCGGAGGGGACATCACAAACCCTGTCTGTTATGATTTTATGAGATAAACTGGAGTTTCTAGGGTATCTTGTTCGGGAAATTAGTGTCAGTCAAACTTTGGGGGATTTTTTTCTTTCCCTTTCCTTTTTTTTTTTTTTTATTTTAAAGATAAATAGCAGGCTCTAGAAAAGTGCCTCTCTATTTATACCGCCACACAATCAAAGCCTAATTTGAAAGTGCAAAAAAAATAACCATTTTAAAATAATAATCCTCTTACTGTGGCGAGGATCTCACCCGAGCATGACTAAACAGCCACGCGTGCTTACCGCGCTTTTAACGCAACGACAGAATAGAGTATTTTTTTAGGCTATATCAGTATTTTTTACTCTAAAAGCATCTTAAATTCCCTCACCAGCCACCAGCCCTCATCCTAAAAGTTGCTCAAGCCATTGCATTCAACTATAAATTCATAGAACCTGAGACTTCTCAGCTGAACCTTGCACGCTCGGCCCCACAGGCATAATGCTTAATTAAGTGTAATATCCTTATTTCAGACAGGCATTCTCAGTAACCCTGCTAAGTGTTCCAGAAATTATTTGCAGAGATTTTTAGTTACAGGAACGTATAGGGGAAAAAAAAAAAATATATTACCGAGATAATCTACAATCTCTGGAGGATTACTACCTTACAGAGATATGCAAAAAACCCTAATTCTTTTGTTTAACCTGGAAGATAATTCTAAACCTTCCGCTAATGAATCCCAGTAGGTTAGAGGGGGCTTGGATTAACCTCCGATTTGCTAATCCTGCTACCGAAGGTGGGGGAGGACCCTCGCAGCCCCTTCATTCCCTCTGGGCTTTAACACGTGTGTCGCTGCTGCTGGGGTGGCCTCCCCGGGGCCGGCGTGGGACGGGGACCCGCAGCGTGGGACGGGGACCCGCAGCGTGGGACGGGGACCCGCAGCGAGACAGCCCCACCACCCCAGCTGTGTCCCGGAGATGCGGTGCGGGACATGCAGAGATGCTCCTACCTGGCTTGCCTTACACACAGCCAAGAAGGTTGGGGTTTTTTTTTTTTTTTCCAAAGCTGCCACTGTTCTCCAAACCTAACCATGATGCTTTTCTTACACTTTCAAAAAATATACATTTCAGAATCATAAAAATTTACAAGTACTTGAACCATAATCTGCCAATTGTGGCAGCTGTTTCCCATGTAATTTCAGATACTTCTGTTATAATGAATGTGTCTCACTTGGCTGAAGTTCTGTGAGTGTTTAACTCCGACTGTACGTGGTCCTTTTCAGACCGTTTGCCTGCTTCCAATTTCCTCTCCTGTCCAGGTGAAAAGATGCCACAAAACCTACAAAAGGCGTAAGAGAGACAACACTCCCGTCCACCTCTGCTTCAGTAGGGTTCCTCTCTTAAAGAGGCTTCTGCTTGCCACCAGGCAGGTATCTCACACCATGGGGACGTCCGAGTGTTACGAGTGTTTTGTAAGGAACGAGAATTAAAACCCTAAAAAAAGTAAAAAACCCCGAGAAAAAGTGAAGGCATAGAAGCATCGGGCTTATTTCTTTTACAGACAGCAACCGCGTGGATGTTTCTCCCACAGTCAGAAGTGTAAGAACCGAACCCCTAGCGGGTGCTGGATGAGAAGCGTCCTGCCCAAACACAGCTCTGCTGTCCTGGGGACCTTCTCATAAATCTCAGAGTCTCACTGCTGCTCCTCACTTCCTCAGCAACACAAACCATCGTACGTAGGCGCCTGCGTGAGTAAACGGGGTTGGAAAGCGCAGGAGAACACAGGCAAAAGATGAGAAGGCGTTTGCTTCGTTAATACCAGCAAAATCTTTGGGCTCCTTCGTCGTGCCCAGCCCACCCGGCAAGCCCAGTCCCGCTGCCATCCCCCTGGCTGGCACCCGCATCCTCAAAATTGGGGATTTTTTTCCCCCCCCTTCTCCAAACCTCATCCTTGAGGCCATTTAATCTCCGTTTGGTTGAGTAGCGGCCTGACTGTAAATAGCAGGGAGCGGTGCCTCTGGCAAGCCCAGGGAAGCTGCAACTGGGGCTACTGGTCTGTCCCATGGCAGAAGGACCAAGCTGCAGAAGAGCATCATGTTTGGAAGGTGAGCTTTGTCTTCCTTAGGGTTTTGTTCTCTTCTGGGCTCGCCTGTGGTCCTCCCTGGTGACCAGAAGATTTTTGCTTTATTTCCCACTTGCCCGCAGGTTGGGTGGCAGATGCCGGTTACCGTTCCCCGTGGCGGCCGTGACCATGGGAGGTAGAAGGCAGCAAGAAGCAAAACGCTGGTGTTTGGTTAAGGGAAGAGCCCCCAGCGGCTCCTCCGCAGCCCGGGAAGGGCAGGACCGCGGTGCCGGTGGGCGGGCAGGGGGATACTCGGGTGGTGGCTGCCCGGGCGCAGTCGGTGGCCCCCCCCACGCTGTGGGCAACCTCACCTCTGCAAAGCAGCCACGGGGACGGGGCACGCAGGACTTTGGTAACATCGCCTCTTTTGCTCTCCGGCTCCTTAAGCTCCCCTAGGGATTTATTTCCACCCGGGAGGCTGGCACGGAGCCAGGCACAGCAGATGGACGGCACGGAGGTAGCCAGGGGATGCGTGCAGCACGAGCGTGCGTCCCAGGAAAGCTGTCGGGAATCCTGCCTTTGCTCAGGGCTGCGTGCCCAGGACAAGGCTCCCTTCAAACTTTGAGCTTCCTTCCCTGCGGGCACCTGCGGATGTCCAAAAGCGGCGGTGGTGGTGGTGGCCGCAGCGTGACGGGGAGCTGGTGGGAACAACCCCACCGCCAGTCCACGGGAAACAGCACGGAGACCCGAGTGACAAGCCAGGCATTTCCCCAGCCTGAGGATGGGGCAATTGGCCCCGTTAGAGGAAAATTTCAGGATTTCATCTCATGCCAAGTGGCAGCACTGTGGTTTCCAGAGCTGCAAGAGGCTGCAGACACGGGGGCGATCTGCTGCTGCTGGTGACACCACCTCTGCAGGGCCACCCAAGTATTTCATATGCAGGATTTCTCAAGTTGCAAGGTGGGGACAGTCATTAATGGGATGCAACTGTTAATTAATACCTACAAGCAATTCTCATTTTGAACTGGACCTTGATTTCATTCACTACCAAAATAGGCTTTTTATTCATTACCCCCCCAAAAAAGTAAACTATGCTTTCTTAAAGATTCTCAACAGGTTTTGGTTGGGTTTTCGTTCGGTTTTAGTTTGGTTTTAGCATTGCTCCTGTTCCAGTCCTGCGGGCGAGGGGCAGAGCAGCCAGGGCCAGCACAAAGGAAGGCTGGGCAAGTCGTTCAGCGCGGCTGAAGGGAGGATTTTAGTAAAGGGTGTCCTCCAAAGCTGGCATTGCTATAGCAACAGTCCAGCCGCTTGCAGGAGCGGCCGTAGGAGGGATGCGTGCTGGCAGGTTAGCATCTCTTTGGTTATTGCTTCCCTGTCATACAAAGTACGGAGACATCCTAAACTAGCCCCGAAACGCAGCCCGCCTCCCGCACCTCCCAAGGCGGCGGGTGCCGGCCCATCTGCTGCGAGAGACGAGGCACCCGTGTGTCCTGCCTTGGCTTCCCCGAGGCACCCGTGCGTCCCGCCTTGGCTTTCCCGAGGCACCCACACGTCCCGCCTTGGCTTTCCCGAGGCACCCACACGTCCCGCCTTGGCTTTCCCGAGGCACCCGCGCCTCCCGCCTTGGCTTCCCCGAGGAGCCGAGATGCTTTACACGCACGGGCGCAGCTTCACCCTACACCTGCCGGAACGCTGGCGCGCGTCGGGAACGATGGAAGAGGCAGAAAAGCCCGCAGGCGCTCCCCCCGCCCGGGGGTGACTCTCGCCCAGCACCGTCCCCTCCACCCACCCACCGGTCCCTGGCTCCCAGCGGGCTCGCCTTCTGCCAGACAAAGAGGTGGGAGCCCAAACGGGGCTGGGGTGGGATTACATAAGTCCCTTTCCCCGGGGGAACCTCTGCCGCTATTTAGCTGATTGCAATTTCTCATCACAGCAATTCTCAACATCATCATTATCAGAACAGCAATCAAACACAAACAGGAGCTGGTTCTAAATGAGAGATGGATGGGTAATGAAATAATTGCTTTGCTTCGCAGCCCAGGGACACTCCCCAGCCCCCAAATACCTGACCTTCTTACAGCGTGTCAGGTACAGTGGGGTTTCCAGGTTTTACATCACTCCGGGATATATTACAGCCATAATTCTTGCCATGCCCAAGGCACTGCGGAAATTCCAGCTAATCTCCAACTCGGTGAGGTTCCTTCGGGTTTTTTCAATTTGAAAATACACACAACCCAAAAATCTATTATTATTATTATTATTATTATTATTATTATTATTATTATTATTATTATTCCTGCGTGGTGCTCAGGTCACCAGAGCAGGGCCCTCCTGGCGCAGCCCTGCCGCGCCGCCGCTCACCCCGCGCCCCTGCCGGGCGCCGCACACGGCTCTTTCCCCAACGTTCTCACTGCTGCGACCCTGATAAAGCAAACCACATTTTTACCACTGCAGAAAAAAAAAAGGATTAAATCATGATGTGCCCAGTTCAGGTACAAAGGTTTTCCTGACCAACACAGCAACGGTCCCACCTTCACCAGGCAACAAAACGGTTCTGAGTAGGACAAAATATCCTCCCCCTTCCCAAAGGGAGACGACCCGCTGCCGGCTGAGATCAGGCACGCTACGCACCCAGGCCTCCTGGAAGTGTGAGCCTTTCAGAAAACAACCGTTAATATTTCTGGAGGCTTCTAAGCAGTAGGGTATTGAGCATTACAGCTACATTTTAAAGCTAACTCAACACATTCCCAACGATTGCTGTTTGCCAAGAGTCTTCATTCCCTGTTCTTCCTAAAGACATCAGGAACAATTCCTTCCCCAAAGGGCTGTCAGGGGCTGGAAGGGGCTGCCCAGGGAAGGGGTCGAGTCCCCACCCCTGGGGGGATTTAACAGCCGGGCAGAGGCGGTGCTGAGGGCCAGGGTTTGGGGGTGGGATGGCAGGGGTAGGGGGGCGGTTGGGCTTGAGCTTCAAGGGCTTTGCCAACCCAAACGATTCCATGATTCTGTGATTCTGGTTGCTCCCCTTGCCACTTGCTGCTCTTCCCCCCCCCCCGTGAGTGCCCTGCCCTGCTTGCATGTCCCCACGTCCCACCGCGGTGGGCACCCCGCTCAGCCTTTCCTGCAGCGATGGCTCTGCTTGGCTCGCAGGAGAACCAGCGGGACGCCGGGCGTGCGAGAAACCCCGACCTTGTTACACACCAGGATCCAGAACGCGCAGATAAGCTGAAGTCTCCTTTTAATTTTCCAGTTAATGGTGAAAAAAATTCCCTCCAAGTGCCGGGACCAAGATAGGGAACCTCAAAGCCTCGCTGAGAGTGGGCAAAGCGGGACCTAGCGGGGAGCAGCACGCTCGGGCAGCGGCGATGGTGGGACCTGGGCACACGCAGCGACCAAGGGTGTTGGGCACCTACCAGGTCACCACATCCCCATTCCACAGCCCTGGAGAAGTTTCCTTCAGGGGGGGAAGCACCTTGCGTAGGAAGCAACCTGACAGCCCAGTCTGAACGGGCAGAGGAAGGGCTGGGGATGCAAAGTCAAGAGGCTGCCGGCGAGGGTTTTGGAGCAAGAGGGTGCCGCTCTGCTGGGGTGCAGCCTCCCCACCACGCTGGAGGGGGCTGCACCGAAAGCTGGTGCCAAACAGGCGCCCATCCCAGGCTTTGCTGCGGGAAACTCATCTAGGCTCTGATCAACAAAGCACTCGAGCGAACGCTTCACTTCACGCCTGCGAGTACTCCCGGGGGATCAGCAGCCTCCTGCACGCCAGGCACTCGCTTAAGTGCCCTGCGGAGCTGGGACCCCCCCACCGAAACGCTCGTGGCTCCACCACCCAGCCTCCGCACCCGGCTACTCGCTGGGGGATCAAGGCTTGTGAGCGAGAAAAAAAATCAGGAAAACGTTGTGTGTTTGACTTCTTGGGCGTGCTGGAAAGCATCGACTGGTGACATACATGGATATGTGTATATATACATATTCATATATACACACACCACACAGATATATATATATAAAAAATATATAAATATATATATTATATATATGAAAAATACATAAATATATATAAAAAACATATAATATATATATTTATATATATAAAAATATATTTTTTTATATATATATATATGTGTGTGTGTGTGTGTATATATATATGTACACCTAATTTCCTCTCAGGCTAGGGGAGGTTTTTCTTCTCCTGCGATGGAGGAGACATTCCCCAAATTCAGCGTGAACTTTCAAGCACATATCCCAGTTTAATAAGAGAGAAAATGCCCCCCCTTTGGCAGAAGCCCCCGTTCTGCTTTCAGGCCGGACCCCGCGCCACCAAGCTAGCACAGCAAATCGAGGAGGCAGCGGCTTTGGGAGAAAAGCCACCCCGGCATTTTTCTAACAACCACAGGCAAATGCCAGCGCTAATTTCTCGGAGCTGATCAGCGGGCCCGCGATGCCAGGCGGCTGTGATTAGGAGGCGAGGCGGGAGGAGAGCGCCCGGCCGCCTGATTGCGCCTGTTCAGCGGCTGCGCGCATCGGGACGCGGGGAGGCGAGGGATGCGGGGCGTCCCCCAGCGGGCAGCGCCCGGGCGTGCCGTGGCACCTGGGGACGGGGAGACCCCGCTCAGCACCCGAAACCACCCCAAATGTAAATACAGACACGCCGTACAGCCGGCGCCGGGGACAAACCCCGCTAAAAAGCCCCTCGGATGTCATTAAGCCAACGGCGACAGCATCCCTCCCGCCGCAATTTTTAAAGCCCAGGATTTGCGGCAGACACAAAGCTCTCGGTAGCCGGCTGTAAATAAAGCCCAGGTTAAATGAAGAGCGTCCCGGCTGAAGGGGCTGCCGGCCCTTTCATCCCTTATCAGCTTCACGTGGGCGGCCGCTAGGTAAACATGAAACGCTGCCGTCGGTAAATTCCGATTTGGAATCTTGACAGCGTATTTCCAAAGGTGTAACGTCTTAATCAAATTTTAAAATAAAACATCCCCGCGCCGAGCTCCGCCGTAAACCTAAAAAATTATATAACACACATGTTTTTATGCTTTGCCAATTACATCTGAAATAGGGACTGTTTGTTTCAGCCCCTCTCAAAATGAGGCGAGGATGAGAAAACAACCTATTTCCTTATGAGGTTCAGGAGTCAAAGGACTCAGCCAGGAGCCGCAGGCTTCAAGAGCATAGAAGATTAAGACATATATTGGATTCATGATGGAGGGCACAAAGTTCATTTTCAAAATAAAACAGAATTTTATTCATATTCCTTTTAAAATTCAGATTGCCATTTGCCAGCTGACCTGTGACATGGCAGCAGTGTATTACATTTTCAATGAGCAGGCTGGCGGGAGCTGGCAGCGGAGGAAACCGCTGCCTGCTTGAGGTTTTTTTTTTTTTCACCACCCTTAAATAGTAAGAATTTGTCAGGATTGTTGTCAGAATGGGAGACGGTGCAAACAGGGACAGGGTAGCATATTTATTTTTAATAAGGAGACATGCAGAATAGCAAAGTCACTGGCGTTGTGCACTGAATAGGGCTAAGAAAAAAAAAAAAAAAAGAAATCAGAGCTCAGTTGCAATTTGTATGTGGAAATCAGGGGTGGGAATACTTGGCAGATACATTGAAAATAAAAACAAAAGCAGACCAGGGAAGGGGAAAAAAAAAAAACACCAAACCAAACCAACAACCCACATCTATATTTAAAAAATAAAATGCAAAAGCAGTTTAAAGCAAGTTTTCAGAGAGTGCAAGTCAAGCCAAGGTTTTCTATAGCGAGGAGCTAGATTTATCTGGCTCACCATCTGTCAAAATTATATTACAAAAGGCACATATGCAAAGATACAAGACTACTGATTTTCATATATATTAAAACCCGCAACTCCTGCGGAAAATGAGAGCCTGCACGCGGCGATGCCCAAAAGCTCCCGTGTCAAACTTTCGGGGCTTTTGCTGTGATTCAGCCGCGCAGGGACGAAGGGGGACGTTCTGCTGGGTCGGTAATGACACCCCTGTGCCACCCCCGCCCCCCGTGCCATGGGGGAGCACCCCAATAGGTGGCACCCGAGCTGCCCGCGATGGGCGGAGGGAGGAAGGGGGACCCGGGGGCTCCGTGTGGGTGCCCTCTCCTCCCCCAGCCCAGCCGCCCGGCGTTGCCTCTTTTTATGGTGTGGGCAAAGAAGGGTGAGGAGGCAGCAGCCCAACTCCTTTTCCCCCATGGCAGGGTCTGGAGCCCACGTTTCTGGGGCAAACCAATGGGAACTCCAGGTCCCTTTGGATGCCACCGCCGATTATTTGTGTATTAGATGGCTTTTGTCATTGCAATCAAACGCCAAGTACAAACCGCGCTGCTCTCCTGATAACTTAATCAAGAGCCCCCTGCTTCAATCTACCTGTAGATAAAATCCAGTGTATATTTTGGCACGGAGGAACAAATCCACTTATCGCAGGTGAATTAGCTAATCATAGATCAGTAAAAACACACCTCGTGCTCGGCGTAAAGATGATGATGAATATAAATTCCCCGCACGCTGGAATTTTAAAATTTCCCTAGCCCAGGCTCTCTCATGTAAGCCATGTTAACCTGCAGTCTGTAAATACTTGTATGTTGACAATGTATAAGCAGGATAAGCAATTTTGTTGGCAATCTATTTTACTTTAGGAACAGCTGAGCTCTAAAGCAGATCACTCCGGCGTCAGCTCGGGATTCACGGCGGGAAGGCAGGCGGGGTGGCTCGTCTCTGCCCCTCCCAAACCCGGTCCTTGTGGGCATTCCCACCGTATTTTTGAGACCCGCGCCGGGGCGGTGAGTGATGCTGGGCCTCTCGCCCCATCAGCGCTCCGCTCCGGGTGCTCTGGGCGAGGGATGCTGTGCGGCGCTCAGCATTTCCCATCCCCGAGCCAGATCACCTCCCATAGCATGATTTAACCCAAGGCAAGGGGACATCACCAACCACAAAGCCGCCTTATGGATAGCCACGAAGCCCAGCCAGCATGGGCACACACTCTGATCTTTAAGGGTCTGAGTCGGATGAAACTATAAAAGGAAAAAAAACTTTTTGTTTTTTTTGCAGCATCAATGCATTTCAGATTTTTTTTTTTTTTTTTTTTTAAATTCTTGATGCTTAACATTTTACATTTTGGCTCAATTTGGAATATAAAGCATTTTAAAATGCCAACCTGCAAAACCGTGCGTTTACTTCATATGTTAATTTATTAAACTGTGTCTGATAGGAGTACGAGGTGTTAAGGCTACTTACGTGTTAATGTTAACAGCCCTGCACCACGGGTATACGCTGGTGCTACTTTTTGCATTAATCACGAGAAAAAATTCTGGCTGCTCGGGCTATGAGCGGCACGTACGTGGCTATTGCTGCGGAGGGAGAGGCCCCGCGCCTGCCAGCGCCCCCCGGCTGGGGGGCTGCGGCCGCCTTTGACACCAGCGCCGTGCCCAGCGCCCTCGCGGGAGAAGTTGCAGCATGGAAAGGTGGAGGAGAGGGACGGTCCCGACCCAAACCCCAGACGAGGTAGCCCCCAGCAGCGCGCACAAATTCAGCCGTGGCGCGGAGCGGAGGGGCTGCTTCGCTCCGCTCTTCCTCCCAAACCCAGCGCTCGGCTCCTCGCTCGGCATAAAATACAGAATCCTTAATTGGTGCGTGCTTCTCCAACATGTTTTTAATGAAAACGCGGCACATAACTCTTAGTTTGTTGGCTGGCAGAGCCCAATTTACAAAAGTGGGAGTGCAAGATAAGAAAAGAGTACATCTGCAAAGCAGGCTGTGCAATGAATCACGCAGTGCCAGAGTTGAGCAGAATATAATTGAGTCCAACATCTCTGAGCACTTTCACCATAATTAATGATAATCTGTAACAGAGGAATCTGAGATTCCAGTTCAGAGAACTGTTTAATTAGGCCAAGTAATGAAAGCAGAAGCAGTACAAGAATATGGCCTGCCTCATGATTAATGATTCATGCTACTGAACACAAAAGTGCCGCACCGTTAACTCTAACGGATGCTGCATCTCTCTGGCATTTACAAAATAGTGAAATGCATGCATTTTTGTATTTTAAAGATGTAACTGGCAGTCTCCTTTTCTGAGCTATTTACATGATAAATATGGTTGCAAAGGTAACCGTCTTCCTCTCGGGTTCTTTGCTCTGGGGTACTTCAAGATAAATATGGTATCTGCCTGAACATCAGTATTAAGGTGAGATCTCCTCCGCTGCTCAATAATTAATACCTTCGCTTCTAAAGTTACTCAAACCCTGATGTTTTTCTTTTGTACTTTGATACCATAGACGAGCCCTGGTGAAATGAGGAGCTCTCGGAGCAGCTACAGATACATTCAGCTCTCCGGAAGGGAAAAAATGGTTCAGTTTACGAGGTACAAAATGCAAAAGAAAAAAAAAAAAAATATGAAGAGATGGTAAGTTTTTTGCAGGCTTCCACTTTTGCTGGGTCAGGGTGCAAAATGTAGAGCAATTTGACACGGAATTGCCCTAGAAGCGTAAGGGACATGACAAAAGAAGTGATAAGACTGCCTGGGGCTTTAACTTACAAGCCAGCAAATTATATGGGTTTTATGTGACTATTTACTCCGCCATTCAATGAAACAAGGAGTACTACTTATCATGGGCACTGCAGAAGCCCACGGTACATATGCAAGGTCTGAGATAAGAACACTTTTACAAAGAAGCATGTTCACTAATGTCTCCATTCACCACCAGATTAGGTCTCCTTGGGTGCCTGCTTCAGAAGCTGCCACGGTTCAGCACCCACCGAGACTAATACCCATGCCGGAGACATTATCTGCTCTCTGGCATAATGGACCAACATTTCTGCCCTGCCACCGTCCCTCCTTTCGTGGGGAGGACCCCCTGCCCTGCACCCTCGCCTTCCGCCCTCCTCCTCCCCCTGGCAACACGACGAGCTCCTTCAGCTCCATCCTCTCCCCGACGGCGGGGCTCGGGGCATCGCCGAGCGGCGGGGGCTCCAGCGGAGGTTCAGGGTGTGCTTTAAAAGGGAGATGCGAGACCGGCCGGGGCGAGGAGCGTTTTGGGCTCACCTAAGATGGGGCCTTGTTCCTCCTGGCAATCCGGAGCTCGTCGGTGTCGTGGAGGACCACAGCCACCCCATCACAGCATTGCACACCCACGCATCCCCTCCCTGCCCCTCTGCCCACGTCGGTACACCAGCAGCAAGAAACCAGCTACCACTATGCGTTTTCATAAGCACACTTCCATGAAGAGGAAAAGCTTAAAAGAAAAAAAAAAAACCCACCTAAAAAGATAGGAGAATGGATGTGCTTAAATTATAATGTCAAATAATGAGCAGGGCAACTTGTGAATCTTTAATGGACGTTTTAAAGAGCTCATAAACTTTTGGGTGAGATTACAGAGGCTCTGAACCTGTCAAACAGAGCTCAGTTATTTTAAAAAGACAAACTGGCAACCATAGACCAGGGAGTTTCGCATCCACCGAAGGGAAACTATGGGAAACCCTCCCGAGGGAGGCAGGGCAAGGAGGAGGAGGAGGAGGGTGTGATTAAGGACAGCAGCATGGCTCTCAGCATGCTGGATCGTGCTTAACTAATCCCCGGCGTTCTTTGAAGATATTACTGCCACGGTAGATAAGGGAAATTCAGTAGATGTTGGATACTTAAATTTTCAAAAAGACATTCGACAAGGTTTCGCCGTGCAGATAACGCCCAAGATAAAGGTACAAAACTGGTTTAGGGGTAGAAGGCTTCACGTCACACCGGGGCCGACTCAGCGGGCTGGGGGTGCGCTTTCCAGTCGCACTGGGCTGGCTTAAGAGGTGGGCCCAGCCTGGTCTAGACCTGGTTCCTAGGTGAGACACTGAGTTTGCCGGCTGCCCTGGTAAGAAGAACACGGCCACCAAGCCCCCCCGAGACACCCGCTGCAAGCCTTGGCTGAGCTTTCAGGGGCTCGGGAAAAACATGAGCTCGTCACCTGGAAGGCTGAGTATTTTAAAGTTTGTTTCTCATAATAATTCTCAAAAAGGAAGAGGAAAACCTTAAAAAAAAAATCCGAAGAGATACCAAGGGGCAAATCCAACCCAACCTGGAAAGGTTTGGGCCGTGTTGGGGAGCAGCACACCTCTGGCTAAGCAGAGGGGCAAGCAGGAAGGTTTGTAGCAGCTCGTGACTTCCAACCACACGGAGCTCCCGCTTCCTACAGAGCCCAGCGAGGGCTCGGTAGCGGCCATCAGGAACGTCAGCGCCGCGGGATTCCGTAAGGACAGGGGCAGCGTTCCCACCAGGAACCGAACAAGCCCACGGCGATCGTCTATCCTCCCCCCCTGAAACGTACAGGCTACTCAACCTGCGCCCCCGTTCTTGCACGGAGCACCCCAACCGACGGCCTAAGGGCTTTGGAAGGAACGTGGCTCATCCCTGGACAAACGCTCCAGGTGACCGATAATTCGGGCCCTCTCTCGGCGAGAGGTAGCAATGGCTCCTGCTTACCTCTTGTTAATTAAAACTGTGATCACAGCATCAGGGTAGGATCTCAGAAATTAAGCAGTATCATCCCGAAATCTTCAAAGCTGCTGTGATCTACCCCATCCTGTAATTTATTCTGCATTCCATTAGGAAATGACTTGAATCTTGAAATTACAGAGGCTCTTTCCCCCCACCAAAAGATCCAGGTGACTCTGTGCTCGTTGTTATCTGTCCGTAGCAATCTGCAAATTTGTAACGAACATTTTTGCAAATGAAACTCCATTGCTTGAGGGTTTAGAAAGGAAACGTAGAAGTGATGTGGCCAAAGAAATATTTTTAAACTAAATTTAACATCCTTAATTTTTTTCCCATCGTCAACCCCCCAGAAATTCGCGTGGTGACATCTGGCCTCGCTGAGAAAATAAACAGAACAGGGAGTGTTGAAATGAGCCAGTGCTTTCCGCTTGCTGATGTCAAATACTGGCTTATTTTAGATTTCTTAAAAAGTATTAAACAGAGCTCAAGGCTCACGCCGCTGGGAGATGAACGCGGCGAGCCCGACTTGGCCGTTGGTGAGAATTACTGTGCAAACACGGCCGGGGTGCTTTTCTTGGAATTTGTTCCTGTAAAAGTTATTCAGAGAGGGAAAAACCGCAATTCACAAAAAACCCATCGCTGAAATATTTTTCCCAAAGCCCTGTTACGTGGGGGAAGGAGGGGATGAGATTCCTGTCTCTCTCTGTACCAGCAGGGACTGTGCCAGAAATGAGAATTGTGGCGACGAGGCCAGGCGGAGCGAGAGGCTAACGAGCATTTTATGCATAAAACTGCAGAGGGAAAAAAAAATAATAATAAGTAAACCCAAGTGCTGTTAAAGAGACTGTAAACCACACGAAACCGCGAGCGCTGGCGAAGGGAGAGCTGCGGCAGCCCGGTGCTGGAGGCCAGAGGCGTAGGGATGGGGTTGGGGCCAACGGGTCTACTGATGGAAATCAATGAGTGCCAAGTACCGTGACAAAAATAAAGTAGTAATGGCAAAATCTGGTTACCTAGGGTTTCTTTTTCGATGGCTTGGACACGCCTCGGGGGCGCAGTTACCCAGCCC
This sequence comes from Butorides virescens, assembly GCA_017310255.1. NCBI lineage: Eukaryota > Metazoa > Chordata > Aves > Pelecaniformes > Ardeidae > Butorides > Butorides virescens. The sequence goes on from JADKXX010008804.1 coordinate 75,946, forward strand.
GTCTCACCTGAAAGCTCAGCGCCGGGTTGGCGAGCCCAACAGAGCAGGGGCTTTGCACGTTGGCCAATGCAAGCGAGATCCCGCGCCTGCGCCGCGGGTCGAGGGTCCCCATCAGCGCTGCTGCAGGTCCCCTCGCCATCCCAGCCGGCCGGGGGAGCGGCAAAGGCTGCGGATGTGCCTGCGAGGACCCAACCAAACTGAACCAGTCCTTTCGACTGACTAATACTATCGCTTGAACAGCTGGATTTATTGACTTTGCAAAATCAATAGCTATTTTTATTAATCATCTTTAGATAGCATGATGCTCCTACTATATCTCTTTCAGTGACTAATACAATAAATTTCCCCTTTTGATGTTCCCTGACATTTGAGCAAATTAAATGGAGCATTAAATATGATCCTCTTTGGGACAAAAGTGGGCAGAATCGTTTGTGACTACTTTATTAACTGCTACGAGAATACTGGCAGCACCTTCAAAGATGTTGTTCGGCATGCAATATTTATTATTATTTAAATTTTTCAGAGCAGCGCTATATTATTACGGATCAAATGGTTTTAGTTTGGTGAAATGGAAATATTTCCGTATTTACTTTTATTTTGAACATGGTACCAGCGGAGGAACCAGAGTCCATCTTTGCTATGTGTAGTACAGGAAATATTTATAAAGTACGCTTTGCTCTTAAAATGGACGACATCCCTTACAAAGTTCACATAGAAGTAATTTTGCTATGAAACAGTTAAACTGATTTTTTTTTTTTTAATCTAAATGCACAAGAATTATTTTTTTTATTCTGATGAAGTGAGCCTGATTTACATGCTTCGACAAAAGAAGAAATGGTCAATGAAATACTATGGCTTGGAAAACTCAGGGGGGGAATTCGCCGGAGCGGGGCTCCCGGGCCCCCAGCCGGATCCCGTGCAGGTCCACAGGGATCCTGGTGCATTCTCCATGTACAGTCCCGTTTACCTTCCAAGTATTTTATACCAGCCATTTCTGGCATTTGCCTTTGAATTTCCAAATCAGAGTAAAACCAAAATAGTTAACGAATTAAAGCACTTAGGCATTCGCTTTATCACCATCTCAGGGGGGAGGTATTTCAGGAGGAAGGGTGGCAAGAAGTAAATTACCGAGCCCCTGCCGCGGGTCAGAGCAGCAGAAGGAAGATTCGGCTATTTCTGTCGATCAACTGTTTATCAATTTTTGCACAAAACATCCATTCAGCACCTAGATGTGCCTAGATTATGTCTTGATATGAGATTAATGTCACACAGCTTTCTTCTACTTCCACCAAAATTGAAAGTAAAATTCCCATCATCTCCCACAGAAGCGCAAGTCCTTTCATAACCGCTAACTGCTTCTGCCGGGCAAACATTGAAGTTTCAGATTAAGAAGATAAGAACCAATTGACATAAAATAAGAACTGTCCTGAATTTTATTCCCAGGCTCAGAACGAACCCAGACATGAACTTCGATTGAATCTGGAGCATAGAAGAAATTACAGCTGACCTCCTCCCAGACCAACTGCCTCTGTTGTAGGAGCAATACAGGTGTGTTAGCACAGCGCTCAGCTTGAGCTAATTAGCCCTGCAAAGAAACTAATTAACCCCAGATGAGCATTGTCTTGATACAACGATGCTATTTTCAAGGGCCAAGAGGTACAAGATTAGAGGGGGCAGCTCCCTAGGTGGATTTCTGCCCCTAAAAGGCTCAGGTGGGACAGGGCTGGGCATCTCTTGGGTGGCACGAGTCACTCACTGGTGGCACGAGTCACTGGTGGCACGAGTCACTGGTGGCACGAGTCACTGGTGGCACTGCCACCACGGGGCTGAGAATCGCCCAGCTGCAGCAAAGCGCCTACAGCACATGTGGTTTTTGGGTCCCGGGGGCAAGCACGTGTGGTTTTTGGGTCCCGGGGGCAAACACATGCATGCCCAAATTCCCTGTACATCCCCTGCCAGCTTGCACGGAGGCTTCCTCCGCCTCCCCGAGCAGGCTGCTCCAGCCAGACCTCTCCCTGCACATGGGGCCTCCCTCCCCCAAGGGCAGGCTCCCCCCGAGCCGCTGGCTTTGCGGGCCACCAGCTGCATTTCTGGGCAGCGATGTCCCGGCAGCCCCGCAGCCCCGCGTTTCTTCCCGTGCATCCTTCCCGCAACCCTGGATCCTCTTCCAGTCCTCAACCTTTTTTGCCCCAGACTGCAATTCTTTTCTTCTGCCTCCTTCCTTTACCTGGTAACCTCCTCTTCACAGCCTCTTCTTCATCCACTTAACTCGGCACCTGAATTTTTAAATCTCACCTCTCCAGTAGCCTCCCCACAACCTTTTTTCCCTTGGCTCCCCACCCAGGAATGATTTCCCTTGGTTGTCACAGAGGTGACAGCAACAGCCTGAATACGCTACTGGCTGGTCTCAGGAAGCCGACACGCGGGCGATTTGAGAGTGTAAAAATAAAATAAAAATCAATAAAGCGGATGAAGCACCGAGGCTGCTGGCCCAGGGGCAGGGAAAAAGACCGAGCCCAGGAGGAGGCTGGGGAGAACATCCCCTTTCTGGGCTCTCCCTCCCTCACCAGCGACTCACGGGCAGCGTGCGCTGGAGCTGGAGGCTCCTACACTCAAGCTTCTCCCACTCTTCCCAACAGTACTGCTCTTTGCTGTCCCAGCTGTGATTAAAACTGTCTGGATGGAAGTAAAACAACATGTCGGTGGGATGTGGTAATGACAGGTCCTTAAAGCTCGTCTCAGAATTAATTTAGCAGGAGAGCTCTAGAAGGTTTGAATTGGGAAGAGGTGAAGCTCTGGTGCCCAGTTCCCAGGCGAGGGACCTGCATGGTCGGCGCCAATCCCAGGCCACCAGCAGCATCTCTGCTGCCTTCGGTGGGAGCTGGAGCAGGTCCTCACCGGCAGCGGGGCACGGCCACCCCACAGGGGTGGGCACTCGAGTCATCTGTTGGACGTGACAAAGACGATATCACCAATAAAGAATACCACATACGAGATTTTCCTATCATTTTCTAGCTTTTCATTTCCTAGCCTGTATATATAAAAATAAATCACGGTAGCTTATACGTATTAAAAACGTAATCTTTTTTCTTAACCACATAGCAGCAGTGGGTTGAACCAAGAAACTACCAGAAGGGCTGATTTATTCTATAAAAACTTGAATTTCCAAGAAACCGAGATGACCAGTGCACTCTTTGCCATCTCAGTTATGGGTGAAAGCTCTGGGTGTGGGTACAAGTCGGCGTTGTGCCAACAGCGCGCCTTAATGCCAGTCACCGTATTTTGTCTTCAAGTGCAATGCCACTGCAGAAAATCCACCTTCCTCCCCCCCCCCGCCTTTCTTTTCTCTTGACTGATTTAATTCTCAACTAGAAGCTAGCCATTAGTACAACTTCATTAATGGCGTGGGACAAAATGGAAACCCTAGTTCCGAATTCAGCATGGTGGAGATCCAGGGGAAGCTGTAACAGGCCTGTGGTCCGAAATGCATCCCTCAGTTCCTCTCTCAGCCCCCAAACCCCCCAGGATCACACCAAATCCAGAACACTGGCCCTGGGCGCTCGTGTGGTGCTGAGCGACGCCAGTGGGTCGCACAAGCTCCATCAGTGCTGACAGATTTAAGTTGTTTTATACCGCAGTAGGTGTTTTAGGTTCAGCTACTAAAGCGTTTACACCTCCTGAAGCTTTACTCATTCATTTTATTTACCTGTCAAAAAAAAAAAAAAAAAAAAAAAAAAAAAAAAGAAAAAACCTTCACACATGCTGCTGCAAAATAAATTAGTCTATAAAAATGCAGAGTGGCAGCAGTGGTACCTCCCCCTCCTCCCAAGAACATCGCTCTGGAAAGCAGCAGCCCCACCAAGCCGCAGGCGGGACTTCCCGCACGCGTGAGCTGGCGGATGGGGATGAAACAGGGGCAGATCAAAACACATTGCCCTGACCAGGTAGAAAAAAAAAAAATAATAAAAAGTCTGTTTTACACCCGGGAGACCCCAAAGTCTCCCATTCCCCCCATCCAAGCCGACTTCAAGGCGCGAGTCCAGGCAGGCAGGAGAGCAAGGGCGGAGGGGGTTGAGCAGCAGCGGGGGGGGACACCCGCACCCCGGCTGCCGAGCCAAGGGGGGGTCACACCACGCCACAAACCAGTCTCCCTACATATTCCCCACCGATGAAACGTTATTTCAAGAAACAACAATAATAAATGATTTGCCAAGTTTTATTACTTATTGAGGAAAAAAAAAAATAGTCCCAAGTTAATGTGAATTAGGTACACAGGTCCCATCAATTTTAATAAGAGCAAAGTTGCTTTTCTGAGCTACTTTGCTGTTTTTCTTTCCCTTCATAATGTCATTTAAAATAAAATACTAAGATGCCAATATTAAGATTATAAAACAACACATTAAACCCTCTACTCTTGCCTGCTACCATTTATTCCTTAGGACAGCGTTTGCCCGGTGAGCAGCCCATCCGTTATTCCAAGGAGCCACCCCCTCCTATTCTCCCAGCTCTGGGGGACGTTAAATAGAAGCGAGGTCGCCTTTTCCCGCAGGCAGCAAAAGGGATGGCCCTTCCACAGCACCCAAAATGCCAGTGCCCTGGGCCGAGCCGTGCCAGGGATGCTCCGAACCAGCCCTTGCCCTGGGTAAGGGGAAACAGCCGCCACGTCCAGCACTTCAAAGAGGTAAAAAGTGCTTGGGCACACCCAGGTATTTTTCATTTCTTTGTAATTTTTAGCACTGGGGAAAAAAAAAAAAAAAAAAAAAAAAAAGTCATGAGCAAGAACCCGTTTCTGCTTCTTAGAACAGGATGGGGAGAAGGACTTGAGGATCTTCACAATATCACAAGAGTCACTGAAATTAGCTTTCTGCAATAAGCCAAGTCATGTCACCAGGCTCCTTTTAGACGATCTAAAGATTAAAGGCTCTATTCCTGGAGGGTTCCTGTGGCATTTACTCAGGGATTTTGATCAAGCTTTATGTGATGGGCTACCTAACACACCTCTTCCAACCTTAACAGCTGACAGGAATTTGGTGTCTCTCAACATGGATTTCTTGCTGTACTGTAGAATATTTGGCAAACATCTTGAGACTGTGACCAGTCAAAGGCAGGAGATAAAATGAAAGAAGGGGAGAAAAGTGCCCAAAGATTCAGAGCAAACATTCAGATTTGAAAGCAAAGTATCTATGTATACAGAGGAAGCATGTATGGCAAAGCCACAGGTTTAACGATGGCGGCTGAATTTCCCATGCCAGAACAACAGCCAACGTGGTTGGTTTACCACGGCCCATGGCCATGAGATGCCCCGGGCAGTCAGACCCCAGCACCAGAACACCGACACCAGAGTCACCGCAACGACCACAACCTGCAGCTCCGTGCCGAAGGTGGGATACGGCACAGCCCGATTAAATAGAGGACGGTGTTCAGAGATCTTCAGTGCTATGAAATTTCATATAAATTCAACAGGAAATTGAGATTTAACGTCGAGGTTAGTTTACTACGAGGTGCAATACTTTCTGTAGGTCATTGAGCTCTACACTTAGCGCCACAGCAGCAATAGAAATTCCTCTTAAAGCTTGGATGATTAAAAAAACCAAAATAAAGACCCCAAAGCACCACCACCCCACAAAAAACTCCCCCAAATAACAGAAGGAAGAAAACTAAAACCACCAACCCTCAGGTTATCGTTTTCTTTTAAGCTATTTCATAAGGAATTACTTAAGGAAGAGCAGCAGCAGAGAAGGAAAAAACAAATTTCTGCTGAGCTTCATATAAACTTAGAAAGATAACGAGGGCAGAGAGAGGGAGCATTACCCCCAACTTCCCCCCTCCACTCCGCTCTGGCTGCAAGAAACCCACGGCCACAGGGAGCAAGGCATGGGTGGGAGCCTCCAAGGAGAGGGGCAGAGGTGTCCTTTCATCAAAGCGAGGTGAGCATGCGTGGCTCAGATGTATTTAAGGTGACTATGAGGACATCCAACACCATCTAATGGAGCATAACGTCCTCGCAGGGGGTTTTAGTAGCCCTGGGGGATGGTACAGAGGATGATCTCTTGGTGATTCTCGGTTGAACATAGCAAAATGCTCTTATTTTCTACCAAATGCTGTGGGCTGGCAGCAGTAGTCCTGGTTCCCACGAGGTTCATCCTAGCCAACAACGAGGAGCTCTTCCACAAGCACAGAGCAAATATTGTGATTTCCCAGGACTGGTCCATCCCCCTGCCTGTGAGACATTCTGGTGGGCTCCTCTCCATGAGCACCAGCAACGAGCCCCTTCCCTGGTGTCTTCGGGGGAGACGGCTCCTGCCTGTTTAAGGCTGTAAGAAGCACCACGGTGTGCAACCACGGTGCTCAGCACTGGCGCACAAGCAAGAAAAAGCCAAAGCATGTTGTATAAAGAACGATCGACAGCATCAACGTTACCAGCAGGGGAAGGTACTTTCTGGCAGTGTTGCTTCTGTGCAAGAGGCTACCTAGCTCCTCGGCATTGCTGGAGACGCTGTTTGCAGGCAAATACCATGTTTTTATCGGGCTTCTCACCATGGCTATGAAACACAGGTAAGACTCTAAGCTGGCCTGATTTACAATCCCCTTCCAAGCAGAGCGGCAACCCTTCAGAGCCTCCTAAAGGCTCTGAAAATGACTGCTTTTGCAAAATCATCAAGATGGGTTTAAGGTGTTTGCTGCCAAGAGCGGAGTGCAAATGAAAGGGCCACCCAACTACTTGCACACCAATGGACAAAGTACGCCCACGGATGTGCTTTGCTTAGGCGGGCTGCAGTTACGCCTGTCTGGGGGTTTGTTGGGGGAATTTCTCATAGGAGGTTCCCCCACTGCTCTGGAAAGATTTGAAGCCTTCACCGCACCACCTGCCAGGGGAAAAAAGCACGAGAGCTTTTCTAGCTGCAATGCACGGGCATCACCATGCTGCTCAGCCCCCCCGTGGCCAGCACCACCGCACCATGGCGCACCCGGCACCCGCACCGCCGCCACCCCCGCGCGGCAAGAGGGGTCCCCACACAGCAAAAGTCACAACACGGCTCATCTGTCAGTACATCAGCAAATCAGGGGGAGAAAAGTGGGTTTAATCTTTGTTCCTCATCGTGCCCACGGGAGCTCCTCCCGGTGATTTGTCCAAGGCAGGGCGTAACGGCATCCAGCACCATGGGAGAGAAGGGGCAGGCGAAGGGCTCTCCTAGCGATGTTGGCCACCAGGTATGCTGGCCTCTGGATGCAACGGGGCTACCGAAAGCCCCATGGGCCCCCCCGAACCCCATGGTGCTAGACCCAGCCGGGGCAGAGCCCCTTCCCTCGCCCACGAGCCGGTGCCACCGGGCTGGCCACCCTTCAATTCTTCACCGTGCATTTCCTAAACTCCCATTATAAACCGGTACAATTACTGCAGGTCATGAACATCAAATGCCACCAGCACTTCCAGCTGTGCCTCTGCAATAGCCTCCCGACAGAAGTACTGCAACACGGTAATAATAATATCCCAGCTGTAGCCACAATCACTGAAATCACTGACAGTGTCAATAATGTATAAAACCCCATGGAAACTCAACTGCACTTGCCAAAAGGCATTCATCAATTACGCCGCATTTTATCTACCATTCAGAATGGACTGGTTTTATTGTTGGACTTTTAAATAAATGGGTAGGGTAAATAGGCCCTGGCTGAATTGCTCTATCTCCAGTAAAAGGTATTATATAAAGTTTTACCTTAATACTTCAAACACGCTCGGGAAGCACGGCAGATGGGCAGAGGGCATAGCGGCGAGGAGTTGCACTCGCAAAATTGAACCCAGCCGGCTCGAAGGCTTCGGGGATGGAGCAGCTTCTGCTGAGGCAGGAATGCTGGGAAGGGGAGCGGGAGCACCCCTGCCCCCAGCCAATTACCCAAAAGGGCAGGGAGAGGCGAGGGAGGGGGGAAAAATCAGGGCTAATTGGAGGGAATTCAAGGGCAGGTGGTCCCAGTTAGGGTGGAGAGCCAGAGAAACCTCCCCGCCTGCCAGGGAGAAATGCTGGGGGGGAGCCCAGCTGGGAAGGGGAGAAGGCAGGAGCGGGGAAGGGCGGCAGGAAGCGATACGATGGGTGCAAAGGGTTACGGGGGTGTTTCTGGCAGAGAAAAAGTGGCCAGGAGAGGGGAGAAAGGCATGAAAAAGCTCGGGAGAGAGCAGGGGAAGAGCTCGCTCAGATCAAAGAGATCCACCAGCCCTTGGGGACCCGTGTGAGGTTTTATTTAAGTCCATACTAAAAAGAAAAAAAATCAATTAAATTAACAAAATGGTTTACATTAGAATTCATCAAAAATACCCTTCAAAGAAAAAAGAAAAATGAAGCTTTCGCTGGTGTGCTATTTTCCTCGGCACTGCCGCCGTGCCCGACGTCCTCACGTGGCAAGCGCCTGGCAGGAGCTGGCCCCCAGCAAACGCTGCCTCCAGTTCAGCCGGAGCCCCTGGGAAAATGAAAGGGAATATCCTCCAGGCTCGCAGCCTGCCAAGGCTCCTCCTCGGACCTAACTTTTCGGGTGTGTGCAGCTCCCTTTCGTGGCAAAAGGCAGCTCGCCTCCCTCCCACTCCTTCCCTCCGCACACGCGGGCTTAAGGAAGCGGCTCCAAATTATTTTCTCCCCCTTTTTTTTTTTTTTTTATCTCCGCAGAGGAAATTTAAGCCCTGTCTGGTATTCTCTAAGACTCCAATTTATTACTGCAATACAGGTATTTGCTGCGAAAGATCTCAGCGCTTTTTGTCTCAGAAATTGTCAGCTTCGAGACAGGCTTAAACTGGGGGGCGGTTTCGCAAAAAATGAGTCCTTGCCACCCTCTGGATTATGTCTGGAGACACGGAGGGAGAGAGAGGGAAGAGGAAAACCCCCACATTATTATCAGTGATAGCTGTTTCACTGCTGTTTTTATTAATGCAAGTGCTAAACGAGACTATACATTACTGACAATTTACATTAGCCTTCTTAAACTGTGTGGACAGGCGTACAGGGGAGCAGTGAATTAAGAGCAGAAGAGACCGTGGTTTAACATGCAATACCACTTCTGTCCATGTGTGCCTAAAATAAAGGACTTGAAGCTAAAAATATCTACCAAAGAGTGTTTCCTCACATTTCAGGTTGGTATTTCGTAGCAGAAATGTGAAAAAAAAAATAGTTTTGTTTGTTTGTTTGTTTTATTGACTCAAAAGAAACTTGCCTATTCAAAAATCTGTCTGACTAGGGACTGGCACAACCGTGCTTATCGCTGGCCATCACCTTCCTTTCAGAACACAAGGGCTGCGTGCTCCCAGGCGGCACCACCGGCCCCATGGCAGGTCAAGAGGGGTTGGGGTTGGGGTTGGGGTTGGGGTTGGGGAGGGAAGGACCAGCCAGGCCCCCACCCACCACCTCGGGCTTTGGCTCTTTTGGCCATGGGCCCGACACGACGAACAGGAGCCTCTGAGAAACCCCAGCAAATTGTTTTCCCTGGCCACGTGCCGTAATATCCGCAAGCACGGGCTGGTGAAACCCGCACGTAAGGAACGGAGGCGGGGGCTGCAGAGTGGCAACTTCTTTCAAACACCTTAAATAAATCTTCTTTTATTCTTTCCTTCTCTCCTGACCTGGATCCGGCTGCCAGTGCGCATGAAAGAAATTACGAGAGCTTCTCAGTCACCGCTACTCTGGTTCCTTTTGCACCACAGCATTTGTCATTGCCAAAACAGCAGAGTTTAATTAAGTGTTGTGAGCAGCCTAGTGAGAAACACACTTTAAATTAAACCTCCGTACATGCCGCTATTGGTTCTTTACCTCCCGAACAATCAGCGGGGTGTTCGACATAAATTCCTCCTCTCAAGGGAAAGGCAGCTGTACGCACCTCTAGCAATTCATAAATGATCCTGCTTCCCCAGAACCATATCTTATTAAAGCACATTTAATTATTTCTTAGTTTTAAACACCAGTAGATGAAGGCGATAATTAATGTGCCTACCACTAAACATTTTATTTACTCTTGATATATTAATGGTATTATCAAGAAAATACGCTACAGTTTCAGGTTTAACAAAATTACATGGCAAATTATCTTTTGATGCATCAAGCAATCGTTAATATAATGGAATAAATTATTTTAACACCTCAGTAGCAACGAATGGATACAAGTGCGTAAGCGTTTTAATTTTTCAAAATGTTTTTACAATTACAGATTACAGAGGACACTTAAATCAACGACGCAGGAGTTAAGAATAAGATGGAAAAAGAAAAAAAAACAAAAACCCACCAACCTTAAAAGGTATCGACTTGTGGTTTTTTCTGCAGGAGAGGAATATTTCAGTTTAACTGGTCTTTCCAGGAGAAAGTACCCTACTGCACAACGATCATACTAAAAATAATAATTGTTAGTAGCAGGTAAGAAATATTTCAGCGACATTTAGGCATTTTTCCTGCCAACCACAAACATGCATTTATCTCATGGAAATTCAGAGGGTGGTTGATACGTCGGCGTACAGACACACGTACCCTGGCAGACGTGGAAACGTCTTCTCCACGAACACGGAGCCCACGAACGCGGTGGGTGGTGGCGCAGGCGGGCGCGGCGGGGGGCTGCGCGGGCGACGCACGGGGCGGGGACCCCCCTGCCTGCACCCCCCCCTGAAGGGAGCAGCGCTCCCAGCCGCCCCGAGCCCCACCGGGCAGAGCCGGCCACCAGTCTGCACTCCCTTTGTGCTCAAGCCTGGCCTTTAAAGAAAGAAAAAACGATGCCTTTTTTTTTTTTTTTTATTCTACACAATATTTTCAAAGATATTTTTATTAACCCCCTATGACGCTTTCTTCTGGAACAGACGTACATTTTAAGGCCAAAATGGATTTTTTTTCTTAACAAAAATGTTTTGGAAATTATCCCAGTAAATATATTGGTGGCATTTTTGTTAAAATATTTAACAGAAATTTTAGGAACCTGATGAAGTTCAACAAGGGCAAGTGCCGAGTGCTGCCCCTGGGGAGGTCGAACCCCATGCACCAGTACAGGCTGGGGGCTGACCTGCTGGGAAGCAGCTCTGCCCAGAGGGACCTGGGAGTCATGGTAGACAACAAGCTGACCATGAGCCAGCAGGGTGCCCTTGTTGCCAAGAAGGCCAATGGAATCCTGGGGTGTATTAAGAGGAGTGTGGCCAGCAGGGCGAGGGAGGTTCTCCTCCCCCTCTACTCTGCCCTGGTGAGACCCCACCTGGAGTACTGTGTCCAGTTCTGGGCTCCCCAGTTCAAGAAAGACGAGGAACTCCTAGAGAGAGTCCAGAGGAGGGCAACGAGGATGATAAAGGGTCTGGAGCATCTCCCCTACGAGGAAAGGCTGCGAGAGTTGGGCTTGTTCAGCCTGGAGAAGAGGAGACTGAGAGGGGATCTCATCAACACCTACAAATATCTTAAGGGCTGAAGTCAAGAGGACGGAAGCAGTCTGTTTACAGTGGTGTCCAGTGACAGGACTAGGGGCAATGGGTGCAAACTGAAACATAAGAGGTTTCAGTTGAATATGAGGAGGAACTTCTTTACTCTAAGGGTGACTGAGCACTGGAACGGGCTGCCCAGGGGGGTTGTGGAGTCTCCTTCTCTGGAGATATTCAAAGCCCGCCTGGACGAAGTCCTGTCTAGCATGCTCTAGGAGAGCCTGCTTTAGCAGGGGGGTTGGACTGGATGATCTTCCGAGGTCCCTTCCAACCCTTGCGATTCTGTGATTCTGTGATTCTGTGTAAATCTTGAAATTGAAAGATTGAAATAAACATGGCAGCATGTGTGAGGCACGGTTTAACCTTGTGGTGGGGGAAGAGGTCCAGACCTGAGTACCCGTCCTTTGGGCCGGGCTCACGCTGGGCAGAAGGAGGGGCTTCAGCCGGTGTGAGCCGAGGCCGTGCCGCGGCGCTGGGGATGCCAGGCAGCTCCGAAAATCCCGGCTCCGTACCCTTCAGTACAGACGTCTCGTAGACTGCGCCTACAAGAGACAGAACGGCTACTCACAGTGTTCGCACCCGAGTTGCCTTCCAAAAGATGGGACAATTAAGTGTAAATTGCCAGTCAGAGCCTTGACTCCTAAATTATTTTCAGGACGTCTGGATCCCAAGGTTGCCCAGCAGGAGCTCCAGCTTCTCCTCTCGTCGGGCAGAGGGTGTTTGACAGCTGTAAACACCACCGTGGGTATTTGTGTTCACATCGATTTTCTGCGTATCCCAGGCCTCTTCTCCCTGGTAACAGATGATAGGATGAGGGGGAATGGTCTGAAGTTGCGCCAGGGCAGGTTTAGGTTGGCCATTAGGAAAAACTTCTTCACCGAAAGGGCTGTCAGGCTCTGGAATGGGCTGCCCAGGGAGGTGGTCGAGTCCCCATCCCTGGAGGGATTTAAAAGAAGGATGGGTGAGGTGCTGAGGGACAGGGTTTAGTGGTGGGATGGCAGGGTTAGGGGAACAGTTGGACTCGATGATCTTAAAGGGCTTTTCCAACCAAAGTGAAAGTGATTCTAAAGCATGTCTTCTAAATAGAGGTGCCCAAGCTGTCTGAAGGCAATGGTAAGAGCGGGTGAAACCTCAGCGCCGTTGACAGACTCCACTCCTTTTAAAGCCTGCCTGGTACCTGGGGGTGGGAAATGCTCTGTTTGTTGGGGTACCTGGTCTATGAGTCACCTGCTGAGGCGAACCCAGGCTCATCACACCCAGCTGGTCCTGATGTCCTTCTGCACCCAGCCGGCCATGCTTAGAGGAGAGCCTCTTCCCCAAAAGCTCTACTTTGACACTAAAGGTCAGTTATGGTTTCTTCTCTTGGGTTTTTTTGTTTTGTTTTCCCAATGAGAGCTGCCAGGCACCTCCTTCTTCTGCACCGAGTTTCCCAATGCACAGCGCATGCAGACCAGTTTTTTTAAGTACCACATTGATCTTGCAAGCCAAAGACACTTGGAGAAGCAGCGTGGCCCAGGAGAGACGGGGCAGGTTTTTGGCTTGGGGCCGTGCTGAGGGGCAGCACTGGATGCCAGCACACCATCACCATCACCTTCACCACCACTGCCCATGGCGAGAGGCACCCCCAGGGCCACCAGTGGTTTTGCTCCCCCAGAGGAGGAGGGAATTTGCTTTGCACGGTGCCAGGCATCGTGTAAGCAGCTCCATGAGGAAAGGTCCTGGGCATTATGGTCTGGAAGACATCAGCACGCCTCTGCATGTGCTTAGACGGTGGCTTCAGCCCTGGTTTGACGTGTACGAAGGGTGTCCTTCTTGTGGTGCTTTCTGACTTCCCAATGACGTTGCAAACATTGCACATGTGCCCATTGACACGGGAAACGTGCCCGCAACCACGCGCTCGCCCATCCTCCTCCTCCTCGCTAAAGCCTGAGCTCGGGGAGAGGTGCAGGGTTTGGATTTGCCCCCTGAACACACACGAGAGCCTCTGTCGGGTGATGTCGGGTGCCCCCGCAGTGACACCAGGGGATGTCCAAGGATCAGCACCCTTTCTCCGGCGATGAGCTGGGAGGGGGCCTGGGCAGCCCCCTGCCTCCGAAGCCTCCCCTCCCCAGCACCCCTCCTCAGGGGGGGAACGAAGGACGCGGTGGGGTTCCCTCCCGGCCAGAGCCGCTGCAGCAAGCCCGTTTTAGGTAATACAACATCATGGTGATCGTTCTCCCTCGATTCAGACCATATTTTCCCTGGTGCTATGGGAAAATCGGAGACAGAATGATTATAAACCAACATAATGAGCCTTTAAGGGAAGATGGCCTTCTTTGGAGTTTAGTTTGTCAAACAGATAACGGCCACTGAAAGGAAAACAGAGGAACTGAAATGACTTTTAGCAAGGAGCGATGGGAAGCACGTGGTGCAACGGAAGGACTCGGAGGGAGCGGTGCAGGGGCAGGGCTCCAGCCTCGGACCCTCTAAATAAATAAATATATACGGCCTGCAGCGCCAGCCGAGGCAACGCTCAAGCCAAACGCTATTTTTAAAAGCCCTGAAGCATTTTCTAACTTATCCCCAGGGATTTACACTTTCAAAAGTCATGTACATTTGCAGAGGCTTCCTTCAAACGCAAATCGCGACTCTTTGCAAAATGCACGGCCAGGGAGGAGAGCCCCAGCCTCTGCCTCTTGCAGAGGCAAAGGCAATGGCATTTATACGGTTTTCATATTATTTGCATGGTTTTAAGGTGAAAGTAGTTAAAGTAATTGGAGAAAATAAAAGTGATAATTTGATTTTCTGAGCACATTCATGAAGAGGGGGTGATTTCTATGGCTGTGCAACTGTTGACCACTTTGTTTAGGCACTTATATCTATATTTCCTCTCATCGTGGCTCTCTCAAGTGTTTGATAGACTAAGATGGAGGCATTAATTGAATTCAAGTGTAGAGATCTGAAGTATTTTTATTATTATTTTTAGTTCTCTCACCTTTTATTTCCATTAGCAAAGAAACGTAATCGCTGTGGGGATTTATGGCTAAAGGATGCAGGGCTGGTTACGGTTATTAAAATAAAACTACTTTACCTGAAAAAAACAAACCCCCCAAAACATTTAAGCTGAAAAAAAAACATAATAGAACAAAACCTCAATATTTTTCCAGATTCCAGAGCCACAACAGGCTTCGAAGTTTTTACACTGTGTGCATCCTGCACTCTTGTACCAGTACCGGGCAAAATTCATTTTCCCTGGAGCGTTTTCTCTCGGCCAGCTGCCGACGGTCCAGCAGAAAGGCTCTCTTCGCCCTGCTTGTAGGACAAGCTCTCTACCCATGCTTTAAAAACGGCATGCAGGGCACCCCATGCAGAGCTGGAGGGCTCCCGTGGGAACCTGGGACCCCTGGGACTGGGACGGGGTCTCTGGGCTGCAGCCAGTCTGCCCGCAGGAGCAGGAGGGGCGGTGAAACCACGGCCCCACTCAGCTTGGCACTAATCTTGCCCTAATAATGCAAATATTTCTTGCAATGCAATATTTGGTGTGCCCTTAACGCCGAGGTTAAAACAGGCAAGGTGGGTGACGAGCATTGCCATCGCGTTACTGCGCATAAGCGAGTGGGGGCTCCTGGTCCAAATACTAACTCCGGGTCCAGGCGGTGCTCTGTGTGCCCCACAGGGGCGTTGGGCTCGGGCAGGTTTGCCTGGCAGGGAACTGGATTCCTCTCCTAGAGGGGGAGAGGTGAGACATGAAGAGCTTCACCTCCCCGGAGGAGCCAAGGGAGCCCCATGACCTCCTGCTCCCGGAGCTTTCCCCGTACACAGGGGAGGGGGGGAAACGGAGGTCCTGAAACGCCGCCTTTCCATGCTTACAAATATAATTCAACTTTCTGGCAGGAGAAACGCACCAAGGGGGCGTTAGCAGGGGAAAGAAAAAGGTAAGGATGGAAAAAGTGTCTATGTCCCCGTGCAGGTCGCCGCCGCACGCAGCTCTTCCACCCTCCCTGCCTCCTCCAGGGCACGAAACACGCACTGCCCGTTTGCCCCCGGAGAGAACGGAGCAGGCACCTCTCTCAAAAATCTGTCTGCATCCATCTATATGCAGATATTCCAAACAATTCTGCAAAGTATTCCTCATTTGCTTATTTTTCCCTAGCCCCATCTTCCTCAACAACATCACCCAGGAGGCTGGCTCTGAAGAGGAGGGCGGCGGAGGACCCCGAACGCCAAACAAGACCGTGTGCCCTCTGCAAAGCAAACTTCACGCCCGCCCCCACCCGCTGCCTGGGAAGCATTTGGAGCATTGGCCCTCCGGCTGCAGCGGGCTCGGCCGGGAACCCGGGGCGTGCTGCGGGGCCCGGCCCCCCGGCTGCCAGCGAGTCCCACCCTCTGTGGAGGGACGGCTTCCCAAAGCAGCCAACTGCACATTTTTTATGAAGTTGTTGGTAAAAGTAAAGCAAAAACCACAAAGAAAATAAAAAGAACCAACCCAGCCCAAACCCTCCCTTCTATATTAAGAAAATCAAGCAAATAGCTTAAGGGCTCTATCTACAACGGTGTTTTCGGGACTATTGTAATGGATTTGTGCCAGGTTTCTGAACGGGAGTCGAAATTTTAGTACCGCAAGGAAAATGCAGCGATAGAAACTGTGAAAAATTGCTGCATTTCATGCCATACACATTGCATCATTAGCGTCTGAAATTTGAATATGATCCATTATAAAGGATTTCATATTAAAATGCATCAACATATGTCGCGTGTATACATAAGCGAAGTCCTCTAGCGTCATTTTAAGAATCAGGGTATCATAAGATTACTCGGAAAAAAAATATGAAGGGCATGCATTTTTCGGTTTAATACTGAACCGCATCCTATTGCTATTGATTGCAGTTAAAGTATTCAGAGGAACAGGCAGGTGCCTCCAGAGGGCAATTCCGAGAATCTAAACGAGAAAGCCCCAATTTGTCTGTTTAAAGAACGGGTAGCCATCGCACGGGAGGGGCGGGCTCCTGCCTCTCTGTGAATATATATTCCTTAACTGGGGAACGACACATTCTGCTGCTATCTTTCTATTATTTAGCGCTAATAATTTCTCTCAGTCTTTCTTCTTCTGTCAGACTGGAATTTAACGTAGAGGCCGTTTGGAATTTTTTTTTCCTTGAGAATTTTTTTGACCTCCTGGGATGAGCTTTGAACCTTTTCCTGGGCCAAGCGGACAACATCAGACTCCTTCAAGCAAAATGCTTTTACCAAGAACTGGCAGCTTCACCACTAGGTATCTTCAGATGTAGCTCCTGAAAGGAGATTTCTTTAAAGAAACTTTTTCAGAAGGAGAAAATAAAAGGTGTTTGGGGTGAGAGGAGGGGCGGAGGTGGGGGGAAGAGAACAGCAAAGAAAGCGGCCAAATTATGACTGGCCACATCCCAACAATAAATGAAGATGACTCTCAGCGTTATTATAGAGCCCTAAGTAACCTCCACGCAAGAAGAGTCTTCTGAAAAATTGCCACAAGACACTTTACAACCCATGCTGCCGTTAACAGGAAACGTAAGGACGAAGGGAGGACTGGGATGCACTGGTTTGTGCATCCTCTGGCAGCGGCAACACGTCAATGCAAGACAGGTCACAGTAAAACGAGACGGATGTGCCCTGCAAACGGAGGCTGTCGCCGCGCAGGAGGAATTCCACTCATTGGAAGGAGTCAAATTTTAGAGCATTGATGAAGAAAGTGCCCGGGAGCCCGTGGTGGGGCTGGCTGGGACAGGAGCACCACGCAACTGCGGGAGTAGGGAGCTTCTGGGACTAAATATTACAGGGGAATTTGGGTGAAAGAAAAAAATCGATCATCTCTAACTCCTGTCCCTGGTTGCCTCCTCTTGCCTCCTCTGCGGTGATGCTGCTGACTTCAGACCCAAAGGTCCAAACCCATCTTCTGAGCCATGCAGCTCTCTGGACATGTTGAGGGTTTACCAAGGGATATTTCCACCCCTTCTCTCCTTCCCCAGTACACACTGGTGGTTTGAAAGATGAAAAGGTCCCCAATTCTTTTGCTCCCAGCTCAGCCTGGTACCAGCAGGGCGCCGATTTGGACTGGGACTGAGCAGGTCCCCGCTCTGCTCAGCGTAGCCCATGCTTCAATAGCTGCACCGTGGGGCTCGGGGGGCGATGAACGGGGGGTTAAAAAATGGAAGCAAAGACTGCCATGTAAACGGAGAGAAAATAATAAAGCGGGGAAGAGCTGTACCTGGCGTTTCCCTCAGTCTGCACGGAAAGGGTGGGCTGGGTGTTCTCACATCTCACACGATGTGATGGGTATCAGAATTTCCGAAGGCTCGCGTGGTCTCCCTCGCCGCCCTCCTTCAATCCAAACCCCTTCCCGCGCCGTGCAAAGCTTCTCCGCAGGGCAAGAAGCTCCCAGCTCTCGGCCCAGATGTGTACCCTGAAATTTGGCGTGCTAAAACCGGAGATGCTCAGGCGGCTCTCCCAGCAGGACAGACAGAAACACACCGTGCGTTCCATCAGACTCCCTCAGCAACGTGTCCGAGATGAAACGTGCCCGCACCCCGCCTGCTTCCTCTCGGTAGCAAAACCTGGGCAAGAGGCAGCCTTGGTGACAGCATCGCCCAGGGCTGAGCAAGGTGGAGGCTACGTCTGCCCCACAGCGCGCCCCAGCCCCGCACAGCGACCGCTGCCCACCCTGGATGGAAGGGTGAGGGTCCCCTCGGCACCCAACTTCTCCTCTTCTACACCGCTCTTTAGGGGCACGCAATATTTTTTTTTTTTTTCAAGTTCTTATTTATTCGCTTTGATTTTTTTTCCCCTCCTAGATTGCTGCTTGGCTCCGATTTTTAAATAAAAATGCAAATACTTCAAAACCAGCAATAAAAGTGTCCTGTTGTGGCACAGAATTATTATTGGTGTCATAAATAAAGCATCAGTATTTGACTGCTGTGCAAAAAAAAAAAAAAAGAAAAAAAAGCAACCCCAAAATGAAGCCAAGCAGTCTACAGGGGTTTGTGCGGTGCGGAAGCAGCTCCTACTAAAATAAACCCAGGACAGCCCCGAGTCTGCCATGCCACAAGCACCGCTGCGATGGTGCTCTTTAAAATACACCTAAAGGGAGAGGCTGCACGCATCAAAATGGCATCAAAAATAGGCTTTTCCAGCTGGGGCTTTCCGAAGGGGCGCCGTCGTCCTGGCAGAGCCCACCCCACAGGCACGCGGGCAAACACGAGCAGTTCTCAAGCGGTTACTTACACGGTATTGAAACATCTGGAGATGAACCATCAAGGGTCAAGCTGGCCGGGTAAGATTGCGGTCCTGTTATAAGGAGAAGCCTCTGAATCGAGTGTCGCCTGGGCAGGGTGACCGCCCGTGCTGGCCGGGCAGATGTCCCCACCGCGGGTCCCCGCGCTCGCCCTGCTCAGGGCCGGGCTGAACGGGGCTGCTGGGACTGCGCCCAAGCCGCACGGGGGTCCCAGCTGTGGTTCCAGCGTGGGCAATCGTATTACTGCGAAACTGCCTTCTCTCCAAACAGGAATGGGTGGAAAAAATTCAGGCACCCTAAAAAACTAGCAGTTTCCTAGTAAAAAAAAAAAAAAGAAAAAATTCAATTTATGCGAGGATTGGCAGGACCTTAATCCTCCTTCCCCTCCAGCACTGCACGGGCAGTGGGCATCCACGCTTTGGCGGCCGTGCCATCCCCTCCAGCCCTCCCATCCATACGGTCCGCACCCAGCCCTTCCGATACAGATGCTCCAGCACAAACCCCAGGAGCAGCTCAAGGGGTTCCAGTTGCCAGAGTCCAGCGCACAGCACCCTCACGTGGGGCGTTGTGACTATAGGTGCCGTCGCAGCGGTCCAGAGCAACGTCAGCCTTGACCTTGACCTCCTGACTCCACGGGCTCGGGGGTGCCTCAGGGCACGGACATATTTCTCGTGCGCCTTCATCTTCCCAACATCTGAGCCCCTTTTGAGTGGCAAGCGGCCATGCAGCTTTTACACAGCAGACCTTTAATTTTTTTTTTTTCTTTTTTTTTTAATTTGCCAGCAGTATTAATTACTGCTCCTCCAGTGCAGTCCATATTGCCAGCTTGATCATTCTGGCTTACTTCAATCCGCTGAAATGAATTCTGCCACGGCACTTAAAAAGTCGCGAGCGCTCACCCTTTTTAGTGGTGCGAGGCTCGCGCATCGCAAATGTAAAGTGACACGAGGACTTGGCTTGCTGTGAAACGAGAAGACAAGGCCACCTCGATGGGAGGAGATGGCCAAAGCCTTTATCGCAGCTGACAAACCTCAACGCGCTCTAAAATGGAGTTTCACCAGCTTACATAGAGACCCGCATTTAGCTTGACAGCCAAGTCTTTGGGAGACTCGGGGTTAAATAAAAAAGCACAGCCGTTTACATGAACCTTAAACAAACTTACAGCAGCATTTTTCTTTTAGCCGACTGACATTTTTCTTTATGTTTCGTCAGTCATATCTGAGCGATCAGACAGCCGCTACACGTGGTACACCCACCAGGATTATTATCTAGACCAAAGGCCCAGAGCTCATTGTAGCAGGCATGTAATTCTTTACAATGTATGCCACGTTAACTGTGTTGGGTTATCTATTCAACAGCTGACTGAGCCGGGCTCTCAAGCTCTTCTCAACAACCATGTAAGAAGCGATGACAATTGTACTACTTCATAACGGCTGCATGCAACTCTGACACACACTTCACAGCAACCAGTCATCTATATAAACCAATTTCAAGAGCAAAATTGCATGGTGCCTCCACTCTGTTATAAACACAATGATATCCACTCAAAGCTGATAAATGCACTGCATTTCTCCAGAGCTTTAAAGAACAACTTCCCCGTGCCTGCAAGCTCGCCGCGGCGGATCCGGCCTCCTCCCGCCCCGGCCGGTCGCTGGGAGATGCACAAAGAGCTGGGCAGGGCGGACCCGCGGCGACGCCGGCGCTGGGCGGCAAAGGGCCGTTCCCCCTCTTCAAAGACGCCGAATCGGATGAGCTGCGAGAGAAAACAAGGTTACACGTAATTAAGGTTTGAAATACTTATCGACTCCTTAGCGATTTTCAAATTAATTACTGTATCTTTTCATAGGATTACATGCAATGTAATCCTTATTATGGAATAAAATATCTATAGCAACCGCAAAGTCCTCGAAAAAATACTTCAACACCAGACACTCTAACAAAGGGGTAGATTAAAGGCTGTCAGACAAATTAAAAGCGTTTTTGCCCGCTGCTATGGCTCTGTAAAGCGGTGCTGCGGAAGCAGCCCGCCCCGTCGACGCGAGGCCGGCTGCAGACGTCCTGGCCACGCGTGGGGCTCGCGTTTTGAAGATACCGCAGCTTTCCAACAATTTGGGGTGGCAAAGGCTGTTCCTCAGCTGTAGGCAAGGAGGTAGCCTCTTGGCCTCTGCCTCGTGCCCCGCGCACGCATTACACCCCACAGTCCACTATTGCGAAGAAAAGATGAAATATAGCTAGGGGGGGCTTGATTTAATGAACCCTGTAATTGAATACCAAACCAAACAGACATCCTGATAAAATACAAAAGTGATTATTTTTTTAATTCGGATAAAGGATAGGATCAACCCCTGTTTGTTTGCAGCGTTCAATTAGACTACATGAGAGTGAAAAAAATCCATAGGTAATACTGTCTTGCTGCATGCCATATAATAGTTTAAATACATTAACATTTATACATTCCTATCGCAGCACCATTTTTTTCAGTCTTGACCACTAAAACCACACACCAGCTAGGTCCACCCAAAATACTTGTTGCTGACTCAGCAGGAGGTTTGAGGTGACTCGCGGCCGAGGTTGTCCCTCGGTGCCGGGATGCTCTGGGACAGCATCCCGTGGGGCACGCTGCTGCCCGCGCTGGCTGGGGAGCGGTGGCACGGTGGGGAAACGGGCCCAGGGGACCTCCCAAGGGTAAGCAAACGGGGTGCAAAGTCCTTCATGGGGGTGCTGGGGCGATGGGCAGAGAGGAGTGGGGCAGGAGGGGAACACATGGAGGGACTGGAGTAAAGCCAGGGGAGTCCACAGGGTGGAGGTCGTGGAGAGCATGGGGATACCCAAAATTCAACAGGACCAGACCATGGGCAACCAGCCACAAGCTTCCCACGTTGGCTGAGCTTTGAGCAGGGGGGTTGGCGTGAGGCTCTCCCCCTATGCCCCCAGCTCCCTGCCAACCCCAGCACCTCGATGAACCCCACCGCTCCGACCCCCGGTCCCTCACAGCCTGCTCTCCCCAGCACGCCCAAAGAGCAAAGCTGGCTGTATGACACCACCAGATCCGTTTGGGCCCTATTTTGGGTCCTTGAGGAGGAGGGCAGTGGTGCACTGGGCCATGGGCACGGGCTGAAGGGCCGGGTGGCTGCACGGAAGCGCGCTCCGGCCCCCGTGCTTCACCCGCCGGTAGCCTTCACCCGCGGCTGGTAGCTTGCCTTTGCTTCCTCCAGAAAGCGTTACGCTGCTTTCAAAGTGAAGTTTTGTACAAGAGGCGCGCTGTCCTCCACCGGTAGTTCACAACCTTAACTCATCCTTCCACATCAGAAATTCTTTTTAAAGAAACAATTAACGATGATCCGCGTGGCAAGGCTCCCTCATCCCCAGCCGTCGGCGCAGCTATGACTAAGCACAGCGGACAGAATGAGGCGCCGGCTCAGAATTAACTTTGCTTCGTAGATTGGCCTGCAATCCTCATTTTACTCTAATTTAACCTTTCCTAGTTAATTTATATCGGTTCAGCTTGCCAGCCTGTACCTGCCAAAGTGATCATCTTCCATCAAGTGTCTGGGCGTGGAAAGGGTTGCTCCCTGTCGTCTCCGTAACCAGTATACCTAATTAAAGTCCTTAAAAACCTTTAATATGACAAGATGAGACAGGGATAGGAAAGAAAAATAAGAGAGAATCTTTCAATTACTTTAATCACGCTGGCTTTCGAGTTGGTATCAAAACACAGCGTGGGCTGAAACTTTCTGCAGTTGTCCCTTTCCCGGGCAGCCCTCGCCCGGGCGCGGGCTCGGCGCCCCGTCCCATCGCCGCCGTCTTCCACGCTCGCTTAATGAACGTGGCTCTTCGGATGGGAAGGGAAAGGGAAAGTAAATATATAAAGTGCTTGTAATAAATGATTAAATTGTCCTCCAGGCCCATTTTGCATATGAATATAAAAGTTGTGATTAATAGGTTATCTAACGCATTAACAAAGGCTTTAGCAAACACCGTCCAGCATCGCAGTATTTGCCAGCCCTTTCTGTTTTAAATAGAGCTGTAGCAAACTGTTTGCTGGAGTCCCAAATTCTGGCCAACAAGGCCATCAAAGCCAGGGAGATTGCTGCTTTTTCACCCAGTAGGCTTTTTCTTCATTGTGAGCCTAAATGCCCCCACTAGGCTGACGATTAAGAGCGATTTAAAAAAAAAAATAAAAAATAAAATAAAAAAAAAACGCAGAAAACAATGTCCCGTGCCAATGAGAAATTGAAATTGCTCCGCGCAGGGGAAACAATGCTGCTGAAACAAAGGGGACATCTGGAGCCCGGCACCGCGCGCGGCTCGCAGCGGGCACCGCCTTCCCTCCGCCGCTCGCGGCAGCGCGCTCGGGGGGGAGAGCCCTTCGCCTCTCAACCGCCCAAGTTAGGAGCGCATCCTGCACCCACGCAAGGGAGCAGAGCCCCAAGCCCCCCGGCTGCCAGCGGGCACCCAGCGTGGGGCACGGCCCCCTCCCCGTCGCCCCCAGGCTGGCGCTCCCACCGCCGGGCCCCCCTGGCGCGGGGCTTGGGGGCATCGCTGCGGTGACCGCCAGCGTGGCCGCCCGGCTCCGCGTATCCGCCGTCGCATCCCTACTCCGAGCGGCAGACGACGGAAAGGAAAGGTTAGAAAAGCCTTTCCCCCGCCATCCACTGAAGCGCTACCCAGAAAATGAAGAGAAAACGTGCTTTTGGACAGAAAAAATCCTACTGCAACAACAAATAATTCATATACATCCCATTTTTTCTTGATCGCGGATTTTTAATCCTCTCTTAAGCACTTTTAAAGTGCCCAATTTTTGTCTCATTTGAATTTAAATCAGCTTGCATGGAGAACTTGGAGAACTTTTTTTTTTTAAGCAAGCTTGTTTGGCAGGCACATTTTCCCAAGATCACCCAGCTTTAATTTTAAATTTCAAAAGCCTTGCGTTTAATCCCTTGAGCTGGCCTGGTACCTTGCACCATCTGTTCTGGGGTTTTGTTATAACAGAGAGCACCTGCAGAGTTTTGCAACATTTCAAGCTGTCTGTAGACAAAAATCAAAATAATTATAATTTTCATAAACTAAAGACTGCGATTCAGATGCTGCAGCCCCACCTAACACCGGTTTTCCACAACAAGTCTCTGCAACGGGAGCGTTTCTCATGCACGAGGGTGTTTTGTTCTTTTGGCCACCGGACGGACCTCATGGCCACCAGGTGCCACCTCACCCCTCCGCCCCGCTCCCCGCCACCAGCCGGCTCTGTCCCCAGGATGCTCTGCCAGCCCTGGGGATGGGAGAAGCTCAGCTCAGTGCTACCGCAGGTGGGACGGTCACAGAAGAAGAAGGAAATGGCCTTTTCCAGCAGTCAAACAGCTGGAGGTGGTGGTGGCAAGGGGGCATGGCCATACCTGCCCATACCTGCCCATACCTGCCCGTACCTGCCCGTACCTGCCCATACCACGTGGGCAACGTTTCACGCTCAAAAGGCATCCCCACCGCATGCTTGGGTGGGTATAAAAGATTTTCTGCCGCTTTGGGCAAACAAAAATAAAAAATCTATTAGAAAGATGGTGCTTGTTTAGACTTTGTTACCCAGAGCTCTTTACTACTGACAAATCCCTCCTTAGGGCATGCCAGCTAATTTTATAGAGAGTCTGTATATCTCACCACAAGCATGGTGGGCTTCCATCCCAACCTGTAGGCAGCCGAAGGAATGGTGGGTCTGCAGCACCACCCCAGTCCTCAGACAGAGGCTGAAGAGCATCCTGTAGAAGGGGAAGGTGAGGCACAATTAATGCTGGACATGCCCTCCATGGCCTCTGGCCCATGTCCACGTTTGAGGCGAGGTGTGAGCTCTTCATCGGTGCTTCTGAAGGGGAGAATCTCAGCCTAAGCCAGGACCCGTCTGCTGTTTGGGCCCTGCTAAGCAGTGGATGAAAAAAAGAGTGGAAAAAGGTGTTAGTAACATTGCAAACGTTGTCACAGGGCTGACTCAGAAAAGCGGGTGCTGCGCGTGGCGCTGAGCGATGGTGAGTCAAAGGGGCTCCAGCTGAGATGGCTTTAAAAAACCCCAGATGTCTGCCACCTATTTTAGCTGATGGCTTAACACATTTGCTGGTTTCCCGGCTTCACCAAGCAAAACCATCCCTTCTCTTTTCCCCCAGTCCCCAAACTTGGAATAACCTTTTCCCACTCCTCTGCCCGAGGGACCTGCCGCGGCACCCCAGCGGCCAGACACGGGCTTTGCTTCTTGTTCACCCGCCTGGCCCAAAACACATCATTCAAAGAACAATTCCTCCACTTGCACTGGCGGCTGAAGCTTTTTCCCCTTTGCGAGTGCGTTTGCGTTCAGGATGCCCGAGGCGGGATCCAGAGGAAGGGCTGGTTCCTGCCGAACAGCGGCATCGCTTGGCCTGACCCGGCTGCTCCATCACAGTGCTCAGTGGAGCCCTGCTGGCTTGGGCGGGCATCTCCACCTTCCTATTGCCCACAAAAAATAAGATAAAATAAAATAAGATAAAATAAAATTAAGCAAAACAAAACAAAATAAAAGAAAAGAAAAATAAAAACTCTCGTTGCTTCTGAAAGCTCAGCCTAACTTCCCGCAGAGCTCGCGAAGCAGGAGCGATTGACCCCGCGCAGTTCATAGCTCCCCAGCAAGAGATCTGCTCTGTCTCCGTGGAGGGGCTCGGTACCCCACTGCAGGAACCACCACCTATTAGCCAATGCTCGTTTCACAAATACTGGGTTAAAAATCACAAGTACCGATAGCCGGGCTTGCGCCAGAAGCAGTTTGATGAGGCAGACTATGCGGGGATGTGAATGCAATCAAACAGACAGGTAGAAAGCCGGGTATTTTCCCAGGAACTGGAGTGCTCCCTCTTAGGTCCAGGGTTACCTGGGCTTCAAACTGGAGAAAGCCAGGAGCAGAAGAAACTCAGTTTCACCACGAACCAGCCAGGAGCTGAGGTTGCCCCATGGCTATGGGATCCCCATAACCGTGCTGCTGCCGGTGTAAGGCCGAGCAGAATGTGAGGGGATTGCTGCAGAGAAAACCGTACAAAACCCAACCCCCAGGCTGCTTGTGTAAAGAAAACCACCAAGAGACCAAAATAGCGAAGATGCTGGAGTTGAGGCAGGCACGGGAAGGGCGGGCGAGGACTCCCTGGGCCAGACTGTGCTGGGACTGAACACGACAGTGGCGTCCAGCGGCACCCGCTGTCAGAAAGCAGAGATCAAGCAGACTGACAGCCACGGCCACAATGCATTCAACAGGGGACATGGACCCAGAAAGGCTTTGGAAGAATTAAAACAAAGCCCATGATGTGTTGGGATGATGCTTCACCGAGAGCTGGGAGAGACAACATCCGAACCCACGCCCGCTCCTCCTCCGTTGGCCTTCCCCACCAGCTTACACGAAGGCTTGAGCTGTTCCCAGGTGCTCTCAAAACTGTAGTGGATTTTCCAGGAAAGGAGCTAGGTTGCTAAAAGTGACCTTGGAAATAGTTCTCATGAATGCACCTAAACAAAATTGTACCCGTAGCTTCTAAATCCTGGTGAAAAATAGAATTAAACAAAGCCCAAATCTTTTGTCCAGGAACCCAGCAATATTTTAAGGCTGAGGGCAGTTTTGCAGCTATCTGCTACAGAGTCTACACTTCACCTTTCATTTTCATGCCCCCAGAAAATAAACTGCTATTTTCCTTATTACACTTTCATTCCTTAATTACTTCATCTCTGAATAGAAGGAAGGAATTCCAAAGCTCTGAAGACCAAAATCTGGGAACAAATGTTTTTTTTTCTAGTAAACTCCCTGAGCTTATGGTACACAAACCTGGAATTTTAATTTTTTTTTTAAATCAATCACCAAATATTGAAAAATAAAAAAATATTGAAAAGAAGAAAGAATCTCATTTCTATATTTTCATGAAAGAGACTAAATACTGTATTATCCCTCTGCCATTTTGTCATTTTTTATAGGCACATTGGGGAACATTAGGAAATATAACCAAATAGGATTACGATATCAAATGTTGGGGATGTTTTATGCATTTTATCTACCTTGCAATGGGCCAGTAACGACGAGGGGCTAATGGAAAGCGTAGACCCCAAATTTATAACAGTTTCTTCAAAGGGAAATTCTTTTGCTACATGGATCTTATTTGTGTGGGCAAACCCAATTACTCTAGGGTTCTTGTACCTTACTATTTTCTTTTATGGCGCTTTTTGCTATAAGTGCTTATTATGATTCGATAACCCAGTTACAAATAAGCTGTGACCCTCCGCTCTTATCTCCAAATTCACAGCTTTCCAATTTGTCACAGCTAGTTGAGAACTTGGCTTCTTATTAATTACTGCCATGGGGTCCTAGAGGGAGTTGCAGAGCTCCAGCATCATCTCCACTCCCATGAGGTATCACTGAAGATCTCTGAAATCTAAATCTTTGTAGAGGCAGATGGCTTCTTACTGGGGGGAGGGGGGCGGGGGGGGGACAGATGGGGACAGGGACAAGACACAGACACACACGACACAAAAAGAAAAAAAAAAAAAAACAGCAAACCAAACCAAACAACCCAAACCAAAACAAACCCCCCCCAAAAAAAACCCCAAAGGTTAAGAAAAACCAAAATATTTTGGACATCTATCTTGAATGGATTTGCACAGCAAATCCAAGCTCAAAAGATCTCATATGCATCACCAGAAACTTCATTTCCAGCTTCTTCAGAACCCCAGTAGTTTCAGGTTTATCGCTGCCACGCTCTGCCCACGTTCGCGGTGGGGAGCAGGAGCTCGGCCCCTTCCGCGGCATCATTTGGGAGGAGAGCGCACGGGGACGGGGACGCTGCTCTCTGCCCGCGGGGACCTTCTCCCCGTGGCTTCGGAAGCTGGAAAATCTTCCACATGCCCAGAGAACATCAGCCCTGAGGCGCCTAAATCCAGAGTAAAACAGAGAAGAACGCCACTGGGTGAACGCACATTCTGGGTGTTTCCAGCTGGCTGCCCGCGACTGTACCAAAAAAAAAAGGTGAAAACAGGTATCTCATATTTAGTGATATATTATGCTGGTTTTCCAAAAGTGTACAGCCCGCTTTACTGTATAAAACTTGGCTATATTGTAACTGCAAAGTCTTAAAAAATCCCTCTCCTGTTTGAAAGCAGCCTGCCCCCCTCACAGCACGCACAGAAAGTACCACATACATTGATATAGATTGATATAGATTGATATAGATTGATATACATTGACACTGGGAACCATCATCAAGAATAAGACTTTTTTTTTTTTCTATACCGGCGCTCACAAGGCTCGTGCCTAAGTCATCCTGGAGCGGTACCGATGCGACGAGCAAGTGTAGGATGAGGAAACTTATCCAGAGAAGCAGCCCCACAGACCGTAGCTGTTTCTGTTCTGCATCCACAGGCTTCTCCATCCCCATCAGCCCCAGGAACGCCCCTGGGAGCTGGCCCAGCGAGGTTCAGCGAGGAGCAAAGGCAGCAGCACACAAAATTTGGGTGCAGGATTGGTCCTGCTGAAGCGATGGAGTCCATCCTCTTCCAGGGGCGCTTTCATCCTTTGCATTTGCATGAAAGGCGACGCTCCTGCCACAAGAAAAGCTTCTCGTGACCTTTTTCTCCTGCTCGGGAATCTGCTGCAAACGCCCCAACGCCGTTTTATGCCTTCCAGGGGCGTCCTGTAGAACAGGCACAAGGCTCGGGGACAGGCGTGACAACAGGGCAGGGGAGGGAACCGCAAAGTTTGCACGAATTGGCCGTTTACTGGCAGCTGTTTAACAAAAACATAGTTGAAGCAATGTAAAAATTGCTCAAAGCCTTCTAATTACAAAGCCTTGGCAAAGAAACCGGTATGATTATTCCCATCATCCATTAATTATTAGCAGAATTTCTTCAGTTAAGTGCGAGACGATAAATACCCAACCACCGTCTAATATGCCTTACTGAGCCTCAAATTCAAAGTTAAACAAACAAAACCTGATTTGCAAAGTACACTGTTAAATATTTTATCCATTAACCACTGCCACAATAATTCAGCTACCCAAACTGAGCGCCCTGTATTTGGACTATATCCAGCACCCATAAAGAACGATACTGGGCATCGGCTAATGACTGGTTCTGAACTTACAACGCGCACTTGAGATGTCTGCAACGCGGCCCCGCTGCCCTCTGGGTGCCAGATGAACTCGAACCCAAGCTAGGGGGAGGTAGCTGCTTGATCTGGGCGATTTCTTTGTATTTTAATTAACGTCATCAGCAAGAATATATTGATTTGGTAAGCTGCTTTTTAATGAATTATCATACCCCACGCTCGTGGCTTTCTAAAAATCTTCGCCACTGTGTGCAGGAAGGCTTTGCCTTGGGGGGAAAAAGAAAAAAAAAAAAAAAAAAGGAAAGAAAAGCAAGAAAAATGAATGTTTCAATCAGCTCTAATGCTACCAAAATCCATAGTACTTAATTTATCGAATCTCCTGTTAGTGAATGAACAAAGGTAAAAATAACAGGCTAGTTATAAACTAGTACTATGATGATGACATTGTGAATTATTTAAAAAGGGCATATTCAGTGTGACCATAGAGCCATCAATCATGATAGACATTGATGAGAAAAAGAGGTTTCAGTCACTTCCTATCTGCCAGGAGAACAATTCTATCTCGCAGGTAGCTGTGAAGTGCCGCTGACCCGATGTCACTCGCATTGTTGCTCTACCCTTTGAACGGGGAGAGCAGATTCTCTCAATATTAGAATCGAATGAGTAAATAAATTCTCAGTTCACCGCCACACTCCTTCAGAGTGCACACTTCAATTTGTCTAACAATGGGGAGGACAGAAAAGCAGAAATCTCTTAAAGCAGGGATGAATTTTTTATGGATGCTCAAATCCAGCTGCAAAGAATGGGGTTTTAAATGGTAGCGGCGCTGCTTTTAGCAGGAGCCCCTAGAGACAAAGTCTTCGGGAGGTGTTTTGTGTTGAATTCAGCCCTTCCCGAGCGCGCCTTTCGCCCTCCCTCCCTCCCGAAGCCGCTTCCACCAAAACGCTCCGTTGTGGCGCCCACCTCGATCTCTCCGATGGGAAACGACAACACCCCCCTCACCTCCCATCGCTTCCAAACACTTAAGTTTCATAAACAGCCGGCGCAAAAACCTGTCTTAATCAACCTGAATACCCCGACGGCTTTTAAGGGAAGCAAACGTCGCAGCTGAAAAGATGACTGTTGAGTACGAAGGGGGAGAAAAAGCACTCCAACTTTTAATTTGCGCTGGATTAATCTAGGAGAGGCTCTTTCACCTGATGCCCCACATAATTATATCCTAAACTTTCACTCAGATCACATGTTTCATCATTGTTGGTTACTCTAATTAGCCCACGGATTCCTGCAGCTGCGAAGACGACACAGAGGAAGGAATAAATAGCGCGTATGCAACAAACGCCTTCCCCGGCATCACGGGGACGCTGCCCCCAGCCCGCAGGCCCCCGGCCATGCTTTGCCAAATTCCGCCAGCCTCCATCACTGAGCACCGGCACCGATGGTGTGGGGGCCGTGCACGGGCGATGCGGGGATGTGGGGTTGTGAGGATGCAGGGATAAAGGGATGCAAGGATGTGGGGATACAGGGATGCGAGGATGCGGGGATACAGGGATGCGGGGATGCAGGGATGTGAGGATGCGGGGATACAGGGAAGTGGGGATGAGGGGATGTGAGGATGCGGGGATGTGAGGATGCGGGGATACAGGGATGCGGGGATACAGGGATGCGGGGATACAGGGATGCGAGGACACAGGGATGCAAGGATGCAAGGATGCAGGGATACAGGGATGCAGAGATGCAAGGATGCGGGCATACAGGGATGTAAGGATGCAGGGATACAGGGATGTGAGGATGCGGGGATACAGGGATGCAAGGATGCAGGGATACAGGGATGCGGGGATGCAGGGATGTGAGGATGTGGAGATGTGAGGATGCAGGGATACAGGGATGCAAGGATGTGGGGACACAGGGATGCAAGGATGCAGGGATACAGGGATGCAGAGATGCAAGGATGCGGGCATACAGGGATGCGAGGATGTGGGGGTGCAAGGATGCGGGCATACAGGGATGCAGAGATGTGAGGATGCGGGCATACAGGGATGCGAGGATGTGGGGATACAGGGATGCGGGGATACAGGGATGTGAGGATGTGGAGATGTGAGGATGCAGGGATACAGGGATGCGAGGATGCGGGGATACAGGGATGCAAGGATGTGGGGATACAGGGATGCAGGGATACAGGGATGCGAGGATGTGGGGACA